>SSNR01000385.1:0-13744 GCA_006937965.1 Callopanchax toddi
TGATTTTTTTGTTTGTTTAAATCATTTATTTAGCTCAGCCAACACAAATGGTTCCAACTCAAAACCTGTTCACAGGCAACACAAAATTAGAAACCCTGATATTGTCTGTAAAATGTCCCAGTGCTGTTGTACTCCAATATCAGTTTGAAAGTCTCTTATCCAATCAAATTACTTGGTCAAAACTGTTGTACAATGTAATTTAATTAGCCTACTTATTAATTAGCAGGACACCACAAATTACCACCACAACATTATATTTGCTTCTTGATGATTTGCTTTTTGTTTACTACTAGTAGTGAACTTATTCTGATCTTTGTTTGTCCATTAGGTGTGATGAAAACAGAGGAGCGTCATTTTGCAGAAGCGTGTGCCAGGCAGTTTCTCGACGTGGCTAATCAGTGGGGGATAGCTGACAAAATCAGCACTATTGGAACAGACAGCGCTCCTAATATGGTGGCAGCAGGGAGGATAATGCCATTCGAGCATTTGCCCTGCATTGCACATGCTATACAGAGAGCTATTGTGATGTCGCTTCGGGGAGGTGGTTTTGATGGTGTTCTGGCCAAGTGCCGTAAAGTGGTTGGGCATTTCAAACATAGTCCAGCAAACTCAGATGAGCTGAATGCCCAGCAAGCCTCCCTTGGACAAGAACAAGAGCAACTCGTGCAAGATGTTCCAACACGGTGGAATTCCACCCTTGAAATGATCAGGCGGGTGAGGCGCAACAGAGAGGCACTGCACACAACACTGTCTCAGCAGAAGCACAATCTGGCCCTCCCAACAAATGCTGAATATGAGAAGCTAGCAAAGCTGGAGGAACTGCTGGAGCCATGCAGGTATGGTCTGCAAAGATAGCGTGTTCATGAATTGGCATGCAAATTATTTTAAATATCACTTTTTATCTAAGAAACACCTGCCCTTTAATGTAATGTGATTTAGAACTTTAAAAATGTGTAATCTGAGTAAAGTGAATTAGTCATTAATTATTTATTTCTCTGTTTCTCTCTGTGTATGTGTGTGTTTTTGCGCGTGTGTGTGTGTAGGTACATCACTGAGCTGCTTGGTGGGGATAACTATGTATCCTGCTCTGTGGTTCTACCCGCCCTGTGCCACCTCCAGCATGCGATGAAGATCTCAGATGATGATCCTGCCTATAGTGTGCGATTCAAGACTGCATTCACCGAGGACCTCAGCAAGCGGAGGGAGAAATTAAACCTGGAATGGCTTAAGGTATGTCACACAGGAGATGACTGCATTGTTTGACCATTATAGACTGTTAATCAAGTAGATCGGTCAATGAATAGATAAATGAGTTATGAAGAAATATGGAGGTTGGATTTGGAAAGTGACATTTTATTACTTTTATTCATCAAAGGTGGCGACTGCCCTGGATCCACGATTTAAGGACCTCAAGTGCTTGCCCAGGGCAGAGAGGGAGCCGGTGTGGGCAAAGCTAAGTAAGTTGGTGAAAGGAAAAGAAGCCACTCTGGGGCCACATGAGGAGGAGAACCTTGAGCCACCAAAGAAGAAAACAGTCCTCCTGCTAATGGGATCAGACTCAGAATCAGATGAGGAGACACCAGTAGACAACAGAGGTACAAGGTAGAACCCAGTGCCAGTTTAGATCAGTGTCCACTGAAGTGGTGGTCGGAGCACACTGCTGTGTATGGTAAGATGGTCCACATTGCCCGTAAATATTTGGGCACGCCTGCCACAACTGTCCCATGCGAGAGACTTTTTTCTTTAGCAGGCTATATTGTGCAGAAGAGGAGATCTAGTTTGTCACCAGAAAATGTGAACAAGCTGGTCTGCTTGAGTGACTGGTGGAAGAAGCAGAAATAGAGCTTGGACTGATTGACACAGAGCTACTGACTGTAAACAGTTCATCATGACCTTTTATGTAGGTCTACAGTTTAGAATTTTTGTTTAACTGAATAAACAGTTATTAAACACAAGCACATCTTGTTTTGATCATTATTTATTTCCATCACCAGTTATCATAGTAGAACAACTTTCTCAGTTTGAGACGTATATTGGAAACAGGAGATGAGTCTAAACCTGGTCTAATGCGCCTCCTGGCTTCAGAAACCTTTTCTCAAAAACTTATTTTTAGTCAGTATTTAGGTAGCACACATACTATGAATGCTTTTCGCAGAATTCAAATGAGCCATTTTAATCTAGATTAATCTAGATTTAAAAAATGAATCTATGCCCACCTCTAGTTTAATCCAAATTAATATCCACTGGTCCAAAAGAGAGGAAAAAGAAAAATCAAAAGTAATCCTTTTTGACTGTGATCGGAAANCCAGCCACGCTGTGGAGTACTTGGACGCGTGTGATGGAGCATTGTCCTGCATGAAAATCATGTTTTTCTTGAAGGATGCAGACTTCTTCCTGTACCACTGCTTGAAGAAGGTGTCTTCCAGAAACTGGCAGTAGGACTGGGAGTTGAGCTTGACTCCATCCTCAACCCGAAAAGGCCCCACAAGCTCATCTTTGATGATACCAGCCCAAACGAGTACTCCACCTCCACCTTGCTGGCGTCTGAGTCGGACTGGAGCTCTCTGCCCTTTACCAATCCAGCCACGGGCCCATCCATCTGGCCCATCAAGACTCACTCTCATTTCATCAGTCCATAAAACCTTAGAAAAATCAGTCTGGAGATATTTCTTGGCCCAGTCCTGACGTTTCAGCTTGTGTGTCTTGTTCAGTGGTGGTCGTCTTTCAGCCTTTCTTACCTTGGCCATGTCTCTGAGTATTGCACACCTTGTGCTTTTGGGCACTCCAGTGATGTTGCAGCTCTGAAATATGGCCAAACTGGTGGCAAGTGGCATCTTGGCAGCTGCACGCTTGACTCTTCTCAGTTCATGGGCAGTTATTTTGCGCCTTGGTTTTTCCACACGCTTCTTGCGACCCTGTTGACTATTTTGAATGAAACGCTTGATTGTTCGATGATCACGCTTCAGGAGCTTTGCTATTTTAAGTGTACTGCATCCCTCTGCAAGATATCTCACTATTTGACTTTTCTGAGACTGTCAAGTCCTTCTTTTGACCCATTTTGCCAAAAGAAAGGAAGTTGCCTAATAATTATGCACACCTGATATAGGGTGTTGATGTCATTAGACCACACCCCTTCTCATTACAGAGATGCACATCACCTGATATGCTTCATTGGTAGTAGGCTTTGAGCCTATACAGCTTGGAGTAAGACAACATGCATAAAGAGGATGATGTGGTCAAAATACTCATTGGCCTAATAATTCTGCACTCACTGTATAATAAACCCCAGGTTTTATAACATTACACATTTCTTTAGTGGATTCAGCCCAGTTCAATCAGACTGGTGAAAACCTGCTGCTGGACTTATTCAACAGGACTAAAGTTGACACAAATAGATTGGTTGATTTATTGACTTCCAGGAAGCTTTTTTCTTTGCTCTTTATGCTTCATGTATCATCATTTCTAACAGAGTCCAAACATTTTCAGAAGAGTTGAATCAGAGCAGCTGGATGAAGATGGTCCTTTTCACCAATCTGATCCTGGAGCAGCTCCTCTGCTGCAGCATCAGGAGAAACGTCTCCTCCTCCACCTCCTGCTGGCTGACCTGCAGCTCTCAGACCTCAGAACTCCTCTAACATCAGGACACCAAATCAGAGAAGGAACTAGAGAACAGGGTGGATCCACTAACAGTGTTAGCGCCATCTAGTGTTACAACACAGTTTGAGCTCTGACTCATTTCTGGTCTTGTTTCATGAACTGGAGGTTTCTCCATTCTGACTCAGTCCAGTCTAAAGGATTGTCTGGTCTGAAGGTTGAGGAAGGTGAACCTGTTATTTCAAAGGCTCTAGATTCAGTCTCTTTAGGCAAAAACAAACAAGAGAAATCAGCTGTTTTTCCCTGAGTTCCAATCCAAACTCTAGCAGAGCAGAAAGCTGTTGGTAGAAGCTGTAAAATCTGTTAGCTGGAAGGAAACTGATCATCAGAGTTTCTACTAACTCTCAGAGGTGTGGACTCGAGTCACATGACTTGGACTCGAGTCAGACTCGAGTCATCATTTTGATGACTTCTGACTCAACTTGGTAAAATCTAGAAAGACTCGCGACTTGAACGTCAATGACTTGCGACTTGACTCGACTTGCATGTGTTGACTTGATGATGACTTGAAGATATTTTAGCACTGAGAACGGCTCTAGATCAGACCTATTTGGCTCAAATACGACCTCGTCCCTCACTGGTGCTGCTAAAATTCTCCCTCGCACCGCAGCGATCAGCTGATCGGAGGAGAAACTCTCCGATGCTGAACGTGTCTCTGAAGTTCAGCAGCAGACACACATTAAACCAGGAGAACTCAAATTCAGATCTTAAAGGAGCCTTTCTATTAAGAAGTCTGAGATCCGGAGGAGTCTGTAACCTCTCTGCTTCCTGAGAGCCTCAGAGTGACCTGCTGCTAAAGTGAAACTAAACAGCAGCTGATCGCCGTGCTGCTGCAGGGGCGGGTCTAGAACTTTTCTCTGTGGAGGCAGGGGCAAAGATTATAGAAGGGTGGCCCACTAAAAAGTCAATTGTATTTAAATGTTCTGCAGTCTTAAACAGCAGACCAACATTTAGATTATTTTTAATTCATTTATTTACTGAAGTAAAACACATGGATCTGTTTACCATGCAAGAACTATGCAGCAGATTCAAAATCATGGAGAACACAATCAGTAGAACACAATTGAACATTTTAGTACATCAATACTTCGCCTGCCTATGAATGAGCTTTCAAACATCAAACTAATAATAATAATGTAGAATTACAGCAGATTCTGCAGATTATTAACAACACATCAGAGATTAGGACAGCTCATGAATGTTTTTGTGGATTTTGGCAAAACATTCCCCAAAACTATTCAGTATGCAAAAACTGATTGACAGCTCTGGTGGGGGTGATCAGGCAGGGTGGCCAATCAGATTTCAAGGGTGAGCGCCACCCCTGTGACCCCGCCCCTGTTTGTGTGGACCCCGCGTCGACTCACGATGACGACGTGGATTTAATGAAAGAACCAGAGCTCTGGAGACACTCTGTGACTCATTGGTCAGAAACCAGTGGCTCGCGGACCGGATCTGGTCCTCCCTCTGATTGGCTGTAGTCCAGATATTCCTTGTGTGCTGCAGTCAGAGAGGTGAGTATGCTAGGCTAGTCACATGAACAGAGTGGGTTTAGTGGATCAAGAGAGAAAATTCAAAGGATTATTAACAACTTTTCATCAAGTTAAAGTGCCCATGACATCGGTTTCCATGTTTTCTGACTTATCTATCATGTTGCAACGTTGAGTTCTTACCTTCAACCTGCCAGAAAGAGCAAAAAACGGCGTCCATCTGTCTCCTAGTCCAGCCAGTGAGAAGCTCTTCCAGATTTCAGACCCAGGTTTCAAACTGTTTTTTGTGGTCACTATGAGGTCATAGTGATCCGGACTTGCTTATATGGTCAATTCTCCTCCCACATGCACGTTCACGACACCTGGAGCGAGGCAGTGCCGCCGCCATTGCCCATAGACCGTGTAGTGTTTAGTTTCAGTTTCGTTTCTCTTTCACGTGACAACACTGCCCCCTACTGGGCACTACCCCCTGCTGCAGCAGAAGTGTCAGGCTGCCAAATAAGGAGAAACCCAGCAGAACCGGAAGGCGGCGCATTCTTCTGATCTCTGAGTTGCTCGTTAGGAAATAATTACAGCGTATTTTGAGTTCTAATGGTGCAACACTGATCTAGAGGCATCAAAGATTACACCTGTTTAATATAAAGTGATTTAAATATGGAGTCACAGGCACTTTAAGATCTGAGTGTCTGAAAATCTGATAAGGAGCATCAACCTCCCAGGTTAGGTCAGACCCTGGTCCAGTTTAGATCAGACCCTGGTCCAGGTTAGGTCAGACCCTGGTCCAGGTTAGATCAGACCCTGGTCCAGTTTAGGTCAGACCCTGGTCCAGGTTAGGTCAGACCCTGGTCCAGGTTAGATCAGACCCTGGTCCAGTTTAGGTCAGACCCTGGTCCAGGTTAGGTCAGACCCTGGTCCAGGTTAGATCAGACCCTGGTCCAGGTTAGGTCAGACCCTGGTCAAGGTTAGATCAGACCCTGGTCCAGGTTAGATCAGACCCTGGTCCAGGTGCTCTGACCAGGTGTCTCCTCTACCTGCTGCCTCTCAGCGTCAGTCAGCAGCAAACTGATCATCAGATCAGCTTTAACATTAATTATTATTTTATTTTTAAAAAACAGAAAAAAGACTTCAGTTCATTTTAAATTATAACTACTTAAAACATTTGGTCAGGTATTTTTATTAGCTTTGTACATTGTAATATTTTCTTACAATATTGAACATCTAGCCAAGGCCAAAGATCTAGAGACCAAACTAAGGAGGTTTCCCTCTGAGAGACAGGTGTCCTTCTGAGAGACAGGTGTCCACGATGGAGGATCGTCCATCTGACATTTAGACATGAAATATTCAGGTTGAGACGTTCATGAGAAACATGAAGTTAAAACATTTGAACTGATCCTAAAATGTTTCAGTTTCAGCTCATGAGAGAGATTTATCTAGAAAACATTTATTAAAACATTAAATTATAATTGGTCAAATGACTCGATTATGACTTGAAAATTCAAAGTTAAGGACTTGGACTTGACTTGGACTTGCACGTCATTGACTTTGGACTTGACTTGGACTTGGTTGCGTTTGACTTGGACTTGACTCGAGACTTGACTGGAAAGACTTGTGACTTACTTGTGACTTGCAAAGCAGTGACTTGGTCACACCTCTGGTAGAAAGTACCGATATTTGTGTGAAAAGATAATGAGTAGACGTAAAAAGTCGTCTGAAAAAAATGACTCCAGTGAAGTATAAATAACCAAAATTGCAACTTAAGTAAGGTAGTGAAGTATTTGTACTTTGTTATTTGAAGGCTCTGGTCGTGATGATATCAGGCACAACCTCAAGTGTGATATTGCTTTTATACAACAGTTCTACAAGCACATTTTATTATTTAACAATAAGTGACAAGAATTATGATTTTTTGTTTGTTTAAATCATTTATTTAGCTCAGCCAACACAAATGGTTCCAACTCAAAACCTGTTCACAGGCAACACAAAATTAGAAACCCTGATATTGTCTGTAAAATGTCCCAGTGCTGTTGTACTCCAATATCAGTTTGAAAGTCTCTTATCCAATCAAATTACTTGGTCAAAACTGTTGTACAATGTAATTTAATTAGCCTACTTATTAATTAGCAGGACACCACAAATTACCACCACAACATTATATTTGCTTCTTGATGATTTGCTTTTTGTTTACTACTAGTAGTGAACTTATTCTGATCTTTGTTTGTCCATTAGGTGTGATGAAAACAGAGGAGCGTCATTTTGCAGAAGCGTGTGCCAGGCAGTTTCTCGACGTGGCTAATCAGTGGGGGATAGCTGACAAAATCAGCACTATTGGAACAGACAGCGCTCCTAATATGGTGGCAGCAGGGAGGATAATGCCATTCGAGCATTTGCCCTGCATTGCACATGCTATACAGAGAGCTATTGTGATGTCGCTTCGGGGAGGTGGTTTTGATGGTGTTCTGGCCAAGTGCCGTAAAGTGGTTGGGCATTTCAAACATAGTCCAGCAAACTCAGATGAGCTGAATGCCCAGCAAGCCTCCCTTGGACAAGAACAAGAGCAACTCGTGCAAGATGTTCCAACACGGTGGAATTCCACCCTTGAAATGATCAGGCGGGTGAGGCGCAACAGAGAGGCACTGCACACAACACTGTCTCAGCAGAAGCACAATCTGGCCCTCCCAACAAATGCTGAATATGAGAAGCTAGCAAAGCTGGAGGAACTGCTGGAGCCATGCAGGTATGGTCTGCAAAGATAGCGTGTTCATGAATTGGCATGCAAATTATTTTAAATATCACTTTTTATCTAAGAAACACCTGCCCTTTAATGTAATGTGATTTAGAACTTTAAAAATGTGTAATCTGAGTAAAGTGAATTAGTCATTAATTATTTATTTCTCTGTTTCTCTCTGTGTATGTGTGTGTTTTTGCGCGTGTGTGTGTGTAGGTACATCACTGAGCTGCTTGGTGGGGATAACTATGTATCCTGCTCTGTGGTTCTACCCGCCCTGTGCCACCTCCAGCATGCGATGAAGATCTCAGATGATGATCCTGCCTATAGTGTGCGATTCAAGACTGCATTCACCGAGGACCTCAGCAAGCGGAGGGAGAAATTAAACCTGGAATGGCTTAAGGTATGTCACACAGGAGATGACTGCATTGTTTGACCATTATAGACTGTTAATCAAGTAGATCGGTCAATGAATAGATAAATGAGTTATGAAGAAATATGGAGGTTGGATTTGGAAAGTGACATTTTATTACTTTTATTCATCAAAGGTGGCGACTGCTCTGGATCCACGATTTAAGGACCTCAAGTGCTTGCCCAGGGCAGAGAGGGAGCCGGTGTGGGCAAAGCTAAGTAAGTTGGTGAAGGGAAAAGAAGCCACTCTGGGGCCACATGAGGAGGAGAACCTTGAGCCACCAAAGAAGAAAACAGTCCTCCTGCTAATGGGATCAGACTCAGAATCAGATGAGGAGACACCAGTAGACAACAGAGGTACAAGGTAGAACCCAGTGCCAGCTTAGACCAGTGTCCACTGAAGTGGTGGTCGGAGCACACTGCTGTGTATGGTAAGATGGTCCACATTGCCCGTAAATATTTGGGCACGCCTGCCACAACTGTCCCATGCGAGAGACTTTTTTCTTTAGCAGGCTATATTGTGCAGAAGAGGAGATCTAGTTTGTCACCAGAGAATGTGAACAAGCTGGTCTGCTTGAGTGACTGGTGGAAGACGCAGAAATAGAGCTTGGACTGATTGACACAGAGCTACTGACTGTAAACAGTTCATCATGACCTTTTATGTAGGTCTACAGTTTAGAATTGTTGTTTAACTGAATAAACAGTTATTAAACACAAGCACATCTTGTTTTGATCATTATTTATTTCCATCACCAGTTATCATAGTAGAACAACTTTCTCAGTTTGAGATGTATATTGGAAACAGGAGATGAGTCTAAACCTGGTCTAATGCGCCTCCTGGCTTCAGAAACCTTTTCTCAAAAACTTATTTTTAGTCAGTATTTAGGTAGCACACATACTATGAATGCTTTTCGCAGAATTCAAATGAGCCATTTTAATCTAGATTAATCTAGATTTAAAAAATGAATCTATGCCCACCTCTAGTTTAATCCAAATTAATATCCACTGGTCCAAAAGAGAGGAAAAAGAAAAATCAAAAGTAATCCTTTTTGATTGTGATCGGAAAAATGGTGCAGCCCCGATCCGGATCCTTCTGGGGCCTTGAAGCACGCCTATAAAGTCTCCAAACCAAGAAACCTCTGTGCAGCTGGAGCCCTGGGGACTCAACCAAATCCGATGGGTCTCGCCTTGGGACAAGCTGGTTCGTCACCTCCTCAGGTCTGCTTGTCCTGTCCTCACTGGCGTTGACCACACCCTGCGAAGCCCCCCAGTCCAGCTCGATTCACCGATCTTAACAGGACGAGAGCAGCCGGCAACGAACCCAGTTCCTTGATCAAACTGACTTTTTAATTCCTTCAGCTGCTGCACCCTCCGCCTTCAACATGTTGCAAGGCCAACTGTCAGGTGTTGTAACCGGAACTTCGGCCGCTCACCGGGCGTAGACCGATCAGCCCTAACGACTAACACAATATCATTGCTACCTCACCACATGTCTGGCCTCTACCAATTTAAATCCTGCTAGTTTCATTAATCACATAACATAAACATTTTTCCATTAACATTTCATGACAGGTTCTCCTCTTTTCATATCTTATGCTCGTTGGTTTCACTACATCCTTTATCTTCCACACACACATCAATTCCCACTCAAATCATCATTTAAATCATTCCTGTGCATCAGATCGTATTCATCACTCTGGGTTTTCCCTACTTCCCTTTTCTCTCACACAGAAAATGCTTCACTTCAGCACTTCCTCTTTCTCCTCCTAAGAGGAGAAAGGCCTGTCTTCTCAAACATTTTCAACTAAATCATATCATAAATCACAGCTTGATTACATTTGTAACACACATTATTTTTTTTTTGTCGATCATCACCCATTCCCCATCATTACCCCTGATTATTTGACAATAAAAATCAACATACATTTGATTTAAAAACACAGACTTGCATTGTACTCAGTAAATGTCTGATTAGCAGGGCAGAAGTAAGTAAGTAAGTAAAAACAGAGAAAACATTGAAAATAAAAAACAAAACAGAGATTTGGGGGTACCAGATGTACCACTGTTCCTTCTCTCCCTTGTGTGTTCCTCCTGCAGCTGTTTTTGTCTTCTGAGCATTTTCCTCATTCCTTCTGGTTAAATATTTTTATTTTTCTTGATATGGCTTTGGTTTGCTGGCTTCCCAACAAAATGGATAAAATTTTTTACACTCTCAAAACGGAGGAGGGGACTCCGCGGCTGACTGAGACAAGAGCTGTGGGGTTCGTAATGGATCAGATTGCGGGTCCTGCAAGTCTGTCTCTGGAGGTCTACAACTTCGGATTAATGATGATCGGGTGCATGCTCATTGGAATCTGCATGGACCTGGTTTATCGGAAAACAACGGAGCTAACAGATGCAATTGACAGGATTCCTGTGCTTCAAAGGGGGCTGATGCGTGCTTTGAACACTGAAACACTCGCGAGGACTGAGTTGTCTCGTAGGACTGTCTGCGAACGAACTCTGGCGCGGAGTGAATTACGATCGATGTGTCGAACTACACGGATCAGATGGGACTGGCCAGGTTTTCAAATTTGGACGGGATGAAGCCAGTGACGGACATTTAAGGCAGCTGTAACAAACAGGACTGCCTGCTCCAAACACATTCTGTTATCTTATCTGGTGACCCTGAAAACATTCTCCTACTCAACAGAGTGAATGAAGCGACTGCTCAGCCCCCCCCCTTCTCTACGCNNNAAAAAAAAACACCAAAAAGAGACCAATAGGGTGTCAGAATGGTAGGTCTCATCCAATCACAATCAGGCCTTTGTTTTTGAACGATGAGAACCTGGAATAAAAACAAGCCGAGATAAAATAGGGGTAATGAGGCTATTCTGAATAAGTAGTGAGTAGAAAGTACCGATATTTGTGTGAAAAGATAATGAGTAGACGTAAAAAGTCGTCTGAAAAAAATTACTCCAGTGAAGTATAAATAACCAAAATTGCAACTTAAGTAAGGTAATGAAGTATTTGTACTTTGTTATTTGAAGGCTCTGGTCGTGATGATATCAGGCACAACCTCAAGTGTGATATTGCTTTTATACAACAGTTCTACAAGCACATTTTATTATTTAACAATAAGTGACAAGAATTATGATTTTTTTGTTTGTTTAAATCATTTATTTAGCTCAGCCAACACAAATGGTTCCAACTCAAAACCTGTTCACAGGCAACACAAAATTAGAAACCCTGATATTGTCTGTAAAATGTCCCAGTGCTGTTGTACTCCAATATCAGTTTGAAAGTCTCTTATCCAATCAAATTACTTGGTCAAAACTGTTGTACAATGTAATTTAATTAGCCTACTTATTAATTAGCAGGACACCACAAATTACCACCACAACATTATATTTGCTTCTTGATGATTTGCTTTTTGTTTACTACTAGTAGTGAACTTATTCTGATCTTTGTTTGTCCATTAGGTGTGATGAAAACAGAGGAGCGTCATTTTGCAGAAGCGTGTGCCAGGCAGTTTCTCGACGTGGCTAATCAGTGGGGGATAGCTGACAAAATCAGCACTATTGGAACAGACAGCGCTCCTAATATGGTGGCAGCAGGGAGGATAATGCCATTCGAGCATTTGCCCTGCATTGCACATGCTATACAGAGAGCTATTGTGATGTCGCTTCGGGGAGGTGGTTTTGATGGTGTTCTGGCCAAGTGCCGTAAAGTGGTTGGGCATTTCAAACATAGTCCAGCAAACTCAGATGAGCTGAATGCCCAGCAAGCCTCCCTTGGACAAGAACAAGAGCAACTCGTGCAAGATGTTCCAACACGGTGGAATTCCACCCTTGAAATGATCAGGCGGGTGAGGCGCAACAGAGAGGCACTGCACACAACACTGTCTCAGCAGAAGCACAATCTGGCCCTCCCAACAAATGAGAAGCTAGCAAAGCTGGAGGAACTGCTGGAGCCATGCAGGTATGGTCTGCAAAGATAGCGTGTTCATGAATTGGCATGCAAATTATTTTAAATATCACTTTTTATCTAAGAAACACCTGCCCTTTAATGTAATGTGATTTAGAACTTTAAAAATGTGTAATCTGAGTAAAGTGAATTAGTCATTAATTATTTATTTCTCTGTTTCTCTCTGTGTATGTGTGTGTGTGTGTGTGTAGGTACATCACTGAGCTGCTTGGTGGGGATAACTATGTATCCTGCCCTGTGGTTCTACCCGCCCTGTGCCACCTGCCCTGTGGTTCTACCCGCCCTGTGCCACCTGCCCTGTGGTTCTACCCGCCCTGTGCCACCTGCTCTGTGGTTCTACCCGCCCTGTGCCACCTCCAGCATGCGATGAAGATCTCAGATGATGATCCTGCCTATAGTGTGCGATTCAAGACTGCATTCACCGAGGACCTCAGCAAGCGGAGGGAGAAATTAAACCTGGAATGGCTTAAGGTATGTCACACAGGAGATGACTGCATTGTTTGACCATTATAGACTGTTAATCAAGTAGATCGGTCAATGAATAGATAAATGAGTTATGAAGAAATATGGAGGTTGGATTTGGAAAGTGACATTTTATTACTTTTATTCATCAAAGGTGGCGACTGCCCTGGATCCACGATTTAAGGACCTCAAGTGCTTGCCCAGGGCAGAGAGGGAGCCGGTGTGGGCAAAGCTAAGTAAGTTGGTGAAGGGAAAAGAAGCCACTCTGGGGCCACATGAGGAGGAGAACCTTGAGCCACCAAAGAAGAAAACAGTCCTCCTGCTAATGGGATCAGACTCGGAATCAGATGAGGAGACACCAGTAGACAACACTGTTGAGAGGTACAAGGTAGAACCCAGTGCCAGCTTAGATCAGTGTCCACTGAAGTGGTGGTCGGAGCACACTGCTGTGTATGGTAAGATGGTCCACATTGCCCGTAAATATTTGGGCACGCCTGCCACAACTGTCCCATGCGAGAGACTTTTTTCTTTAGCAGGCTATATTGTGCAGAAGAGGAGATCTAGTTTGTCACCAGAAAATGTGAACAAGCTGGTCTGCTTGAGTGACTGGTGGAAGAAGCAGAAATAGAGCTTGGACTGATTGACACAGAGCTACTGACTGTAAACAGTTCATCATGACCTTTTATGTAGGTCTACAGTTTAGAATTTTTGTTTAACTGAATAAACAGTTATTAAACACAAGCACATCTTGTTTTGATCATTATTTATTTCCATCACCAGTTATCATAGTAGAACAACTTTCTCAGTTTGAGATGTATATTGGAAACAGGAGATGAGTCTAAACCTGGTCTAATGCGCCTCCTGGCTTGAGAAACCTTTTCTCAAAGACTTATTTTTAGTCAGTATTTAGGTAGCACACATACTATGAATGCTTTTCGCAGAATTCAAATGAGCCATTTTAATCTAGATTAATCTAGATTAATTTTGAAATTAATCTAGATTAATCTAGATTAAAAAAATTAATCTATGCCCACCTCTA
>SSNR01000385.1:19297-34373 GCA_006937965.1 Callopanchax toddi
GGGGGGGGGGGGGGGTTCGTGGAGCAAATAGCTCCTTTGCCTGTGGATAGTGTTGCAGCAGGGGATATTTTTGCTCTGTAGTTATTTATTTTTATTAATTCACCTTTATTTAACCAGGAAAGTCCCATTGAGATTCAGAATCTCTTTTACTCCCCCCAGAACCCCAACAAACTCGTTTATTTTGAGTTCAAGAATCAACCTCAGTTTATTAAGGAATATTTTTAGTTCACGCCAATGAAATCAAATCATGCTGTTGTTTATGAATACAAGTCATGCAAATTGAACATAATGTATATGTGTTACCTCTAAGAAGGCCCTGAATTAGTTTTTTGAGTGTAATATCAGAATCTATGTGAAGTCGAGTCTAGAACCCTGGAGTAAGAACCCACAGTCCCTACTTCAAAGTTTCTGCTTTAGATCAATGAGGAACACTTTGTAGGACTTTGATTTAAAACCTGCTCTTCTTTCATTCATTCATTTCATTCATTTCGAACACAAGTATAAATCATTTAATACATACAAAACAAAGTGCCTGAAAAGGAGTAGGTAGAAGTAAAATACTTATCTCCACTACCCCCTTTTAACTATTTCCAGCAATAACTTTATACACTGGTATCACATACATATTCTTTCTGTCTGAATGGTGAATGAATGTGTGGCTTTGTGTTGTCAGGTTGATTCAAAACGCTCAGTTTAATCAGCTGTTTCAAATGTTCTCAGTGTCATCAGAAAATGTCTTTCTTTAAAGGGACATGAGGGAGCTTTTGAAGAAAAATAATAATTGCATGTTCAGTTTATTTAGGTTAATGAGTGATGAAGCATTTTAAACCAAAAGAATGAGTCCACCCATGGATCATTCCATTGTCTAGAACAGGCTGGGAGCTGTAACGTGCATTTCAATTCGGGTATGAATTTCCCGCGCTGACGCTGCTGCGCATTCTTGAGGGCTAAAAAAGTAATAATAAATGTATATCCAGTAGGTGGCAGTATTGCACCGTTGTGTTGTGTTGATGGACTTCCTTCATCTGAATCTGTGGTTTTTCTCATCAAACTGGTGTTATCTTGTTTATGGAGCTGAAAACCTCTCTGATGGATTATAGGGTTCCTCAGAGCTAAAGGTGCTGTTATAGGCGACCGCACAGCGATCTGTCCATGTTTATGGGTCTCTGGACGATAGGCCTCAAATCCCCGACTGTTTCCTGGACCTCAGTCCGCTTACAGTGCATCAAAGGCGGGTGTGCAGCGCACGCTCCTCCGGGTGCTCCGGAGCTCCACTCCATGATGTGAATTTGAGAAATCTAGGGTGATAGAGGCAGCGGGACATGATTCTATCACCCTAGATTTCTCAAATTCTCCTCTGGGAGTCAGAGAACACCGACTGATTAAAGCTTTTAGCGATACGGGCAGCTGGGAAGGACTGGAACATAGCAGCTAGCGAGATTAGCTCTGTTAGATCGGCTCCCTCAGTCTGATCGTGTGTGTGTGTGTGTGTGTGTGTGTGTGTGTGTGTCGCGGGGCATTGTTTTACCATATTTCCTTTTGTATTAATAAAATGTATTTTTATTTATGGAATCATGTCTCTGGCTGCCTTTGGTTGAACCCTTATGAGATAGTGAGGAGTTTGTGCGCGCTCCCGTTCAAGGCTGCAGTATTCACAGCGCCAGGCTCATAAGGTTTGTTTTTCAAAGCTGACTCAAGTCCCTTTAAAGCAGGCGGATCCAGTCCTGGTCCTGGAGGGCCGCTATCCTGCTGGTCTTACTGGTTCCTCTGCTTCAGCTCCTGATTTCAGGCTTGTTGTTTTGGATTAACAGCTGACTCTGTTCCCATTCATCATCTAGAGTCAGAAACTAGTCTAGAATCGTTTCTGTTAGTCTGACCTGGATTTGGACTTTACCAGTAAAGCTGTCATGATACTAGAACTTCAAACTGGATTCTAAATCCAGGAAAATGTTCAATCCCATTGTTCTCAGACACTGACTCACCTTAGGAGGGTCTGAATGTCTGTCTGTCTGTCTTAAAGCTGTAGGACCTGTATGTCCCGTCCCTGAAGTGAGTCCAGATTTCAGTCAATAGATGTCGATCAGACTTTGTCCAGTACCTGGTGGCTCAGTCAGACAACACGTCTGTCTGTTTGTCTTTCTACTAAGTGAACTGTGTGTTGTCCAGATCTCCCACAGCATTATGTCTGGAAGGAGGAAGAGGTTGTGGCTAACCAGCAGCTCTGGAACCAGCAGAGGAAGTCCAGTTTGGAGCAGGAAGAAGCAGAACCTCCACAGATGAAAGAGGAACAAGAGGAGCCAGAACCTTTGCCGATGATAGAAGATGAAGACTGTGTCAGTCAGGATGAGCAGCAGTTGGTCCTGAAGCAGGAGACTGGTCCATTCATGGTGACTCCTCCTTCTGAACAAAGAGACTGCAGGAAACCAGAAGCAGACTGGGACCAAGGCCTTTCTCAGAACCCTCCTGAAGCTGAAAACCAGGATCAGGAAGGAAGCAAGAATGAAAAGTCAGAATCAAGCAGAGACCAAGAACTGAGACCAGATCAAAGATGTCAACAAACCAAGAGTCCCAGAGAAAATGTCGACAATCCCAAAGTCCAAAGGCCCCAGAAACTCCCACAGGTAAGAAACCTTTCTCCTGTTAGACCTGTGTGATGGTTAGGTCTGAAGGCTCACTTGAACTAAACACATTAGAACTCACACAGGAGAGAAGCTGAGTTCTTGTTAGGGCTGGACCAGAGAGAAAAAACATTTGATTAAACAAACCAGGTTCAGGCTTCAAGTCTTTCAGGTCATTTCAGGTTCAGGTCATGTTTATCACAAACCAGGAATCCATTGAGTTATCTTTGTGCTGTAGAGGATCAGAGGATTCCTCCTTCCACGTGGAGCCTTGCTGGGGGTGACACAGCTCGTCTTCCTGCAGCAGCTTCATGGTGAAACTAGTTGGTCGTGTTACCAGAATCCAAATGTTACAAACGACCATTGTTAGTCCGACTTGTAAAAACCCAAACATCAGCAGGCTGGTGAACTAGAGAAACCTTGTTTTCAGGACAGTTTCCTCCATCTCTCCTTACAGAGACCTGCTCTGTATTGGTCGGGGGGGTTGATTGGTTAGGAGGAAGTAATGACTTTATAATAAGTCACCTGATGTCAGGGTTTCCTCTACATGTAATTGATCGTGGCTAAATAAAAGCTGCCACACCTTCAGAATGAAGTTTTTTTTAATATATGTTAAAACAGTATAAAGCCTATGAAATATATACAGCTTATATTTGCACACTCAGGGCTCTAGAGTGAGACTTAATTTCCCAAAGGTGCAACTAAATATATCCTATAGGTCCCACCGGTGTGACCAAGGATTTTCCCAGGACCTTTAGTAACCAGTGAAGTTAAAAAAAACCTCTCTGTGACGCTGAAGGTCTCCATGTGGTTCAACAACAGACACACCTTAAAGAGCAAACTGAAAGTTCTTTTTTTTTAATTCAGATAAAATTCTGTCCAAAAATACTATTTGAAATGTTTATTGAGGATATTTTGTTTTACAATACATTTTTTAAACCATTTTTCTAGTCAACAGAGCCCCTTTTTGCAAAGCTTCTAAAAACGCTTTTTTTTCATATGTGGACCTGTGACGTCACCAGAGGGAGCTCCTAGCTAGGTGGCGCTGCTTACAGTGTTGTCAGCTGTAGATAAATAAAGTATTTGTAGGATAATTTAACACTCTGTACGATCAATAATCCCATAAATCTGATCAATTGAGCCCTTTGTTGTGTAGAGTTTGTGTAACAGATGCTTGTTTTAATCATTGTGTAGATTTTTTAAAGCTAAACTACTTTAACATCTCAGACTGGCACCGCTCTAGTCTGCCAGCTGCCTGCTCGCTGTCGGCCATGAGTTGTTAGTTTTAGGTTAGAGCGCTCTTTAATCCAGTCGGTGTGTATTCATTTTAATCAAAAATGCTAAATTATTATGTTTGTGAATGCCAATCGCCAGTCTGTCAGGACACTGAGTCAACAACGGGACGGCTTCCTTACCGGTACGGTGACTTCTGTTTGGAGACGAAAAACTCCGGCGGTCCTGGTCTAGTCCAGGACTGGATGTGATGGAGTCCCACATACCGACGAAAAACATTCAGTGTGACTCTAAACATGCGCCGTTACTTCGATCCATTCACCGGAACCGCTGTTAGCACGCAGCAGCTAACAGGAGCTAACCGCTGTTAGCACGCAGCAGCTAACAGGAGCTAACGGGAAGACTTGAGTCTTGTTTCCATGGCAGGGTTCTGTACGGTTCGCGTAGTCCGGTACCGATCAGCGATTTCATGAGAGCGTTTCCTTCAGGTGTCTGACCCTCACCTGGCTGGCGGGGTATGCCGTCGCCTCATACCAGCGCTGTAACTTTGCGGGACTCTCCAGCGGGGCATTCCGGAGGGGGTTTCCAGCCTGACCCGACACTGTTTCGGTCAGCCTCGAACCGTTTAGCTGCATCCTGTGAAACTTTTTATAAACTCTTTCATTTCTTAACAATCCACCTGAACGCAGCTCAATGTTTGGAGCTCTGATGATCAAACCTGGTGCTAAACGCTGGTATTTTACCCAGACCCGAGTGAGGAGGTGGGTCACGGTCTACAGCTGGACCGACAGGGTACAGCCTTACAGGACTGATTGTTTTTATCTTTTTTTTTTTTTAATCTTAATAAAATAACTTCTCACTATAGTAATAAAGTAATAAAATAATGGCACTCTGGGGGTTTGTTTTGCTCGTCACAAGTAGTGATCAGTGGATCAGTTTTCTATATAGAGAACGAACGGTCTCCCTGAACTGTCGTCACTTCCGGTTTGGTGAAAAAATTGACAATTCTCACAAAAATGAATCCAAGAGCCTAAATAAGCTGAATTTGTGTAAATTTTTATTCAGAAAAAGTTTCTATTATATTTCTCTAAACATTTGTTTAAGGGAGTGTTTAAGCTACAACTTGCTCTTTAAACCAGAGGTACTAAAATATCAATCTTAATGGTCCCATTGACCCCGAACTGGTCCGTGTTCCAGAGCAGGGTGGGGGGGAAGTTTGCTCCTCTAAACTAAAACACCAGCAGCTGTAGTCAGGTCATCGGTGTTAGGGGTGGGAATCGAGAACTGGTTCCAACAAACCAATTCCATCTGAATGGTTCACCTCTAGCTTTTTTCATTCTTCTTAAGGATTCTCTTGTTTCCGGTTTTGTTGAATTTTGCTGGTCAGTAAACTTTCAGCCACGGAGAAATGAGACTTCTATGCACCTCTCACTGGTCTGACAGAACGATAACCTGGGGCGAGCAGCGGAGGGGCTCAACGAGGTGAGGTCATGACGGAACTGCGACAGCGTCTACAGATGAACCCACAACAAACGGCGAGTCCCTCACTCTGCTTTAAAAATGAAAAAAGACCCAGAAACCAATTTAGATTACCGGCGATATTTTTTTTTTCGCACGATAAGAGTCTGGCGATAACGCAGTGCGTTAACGCCGATAACGGCCCACCACTAATATATTAGTGGTGGGCATAGATTAATGTTTTAAATTTAGATTAATCTAGATTAATCCATCCAGACCTGGTTGATGACTTGGTTGGAGTTCTGCGTAAACTCTACCAAGTTGTTGCCGCGGGTTCGTGACTCGCTCAGCGCTCTGCAGCGTCTCCTCCAACCTGAATCAAGCTCCGAACCACACGGTCCAGTTCAGGAGGAGGGGGCGTATGCGGCTCCTGGACGCGCCTCTTTCACCTCCTTGGGTCCAGGTGAAAATCCTGGACCAGAACCAGCTCCCGGTGAAGGAGGCGTGTTCGGGAGACATGAGGCGTGTCTCCCAAACGCACGCTTTACCTAGATTCACGGCTCCTGGTCTGGGTGAAGGATCAGTTCGGGTTCGGGAATCCTCCTTCACCTGGATCCTTCACCTGGACTGGGAGCCGCAGGTCCAGGTGAAGCGCGCGTTCGGGAGACAGGAGCCGTGCCTCCTTCACCTGGACCGGGGCAGCGGGTCCTATTGCTGCGGGTCCGGAGTCCGGAAAGAACGGGATCTGGGTCCGTGTCAGGATTGGAGTCCACCATTTGGTAATGCCTGGTCTAGACCCAGCAACCCAATTTAGATTAACGGCGTTGTATTTTATGTCGCGCGACAAGAGTCTCGCGTTAACGCCGTTATTGGCTCATCACTAATATATATATATATATATATATATATATATATATATATATATATATATATATATATAATTTTTTTCCCTTTAAAGGGAAAACAATAATAAATAAAATGCTGCTTTACATTAGTTAACTTAAACTGGCCACAACTCTCTCTCTTTAAACTAAAGTGTTCCTTCTTTCTCGTCTCATTAATGAACATTTTCTTCTTGTCTGTTTTTCTGTTTAGATCTTCCACAGCTTCATGTCTGGAAAGAGGAGGATGCTCAGCAGCTCTGGAACCAGGAGAGGAACTCCAGTTTGGACCAAAATGATCTAGAACCTGCAGTGATGCAAGAGAACCAGGAAGAAACGGAACCTAAACAGATGAAGGAGGAACAGCAGGAACTTTGTATCAGTCAGGATGAGCAGCAGTTTGCACTGAAGCAGGAGACTGATACCTTTACAATGACTCCTTCTGAAGGAAGATACGGCAGTGAGCCAGAAGCTAACAGGGACCAGACCCTTTCTCAGAACGCTGCTGAAGCTGACATCCAGAACCAGGAAAGAAGCAGAAATAAAGACGATGAGTCAGACAAAGATGAAGAACTGAGACGCAATAAAAGACGTCCACAATCCAAAGATCACAGGAAAGATGTAGACAGTCTAGAACTGAAACACAAGAAAAGACGTCCACAATCCAAAGATCACAGGAAAGATGTAGACAGTCTAGAACTTAAAAGTCACAGAGGTCAGAAGCGTTACTCGTGTAAGACCTGTGGGAAAAATTTCAGTCAGAGGGGGAATTTAACTGTCCACATGACAACTCACACAGGTGAGAAGCCTTATATATGTAAACCTTGTGGGAAATGTTTCTCTTTGAATACTACCTTAACTCATCACATGAGAACTCACACAGGTGAGAAACCATATTCATGTAAAACCTGTGGGAAATGTTTCTCTATGAGTTGTAACTTAACACATCACATGAGAACTCACACAGGTGAGAAACCATATTTATGTAAAACTTGTGGGAAATGTTTCTCTGAGTAATACCTTAACTCGTCACATGAAAACTCACACAGGTGAGAAACCATATTTATGTAAAACTTGTGGGAAATGTTTCTCTCTGAGTAATACCTTAACTCGTCACATGAAAACTCACACAGGTGAGAAGCCATATTTATGTAAAACTTGTGGGAAATGTTTCTCTATGAGTAATTCCTTAACTCATCACATGAAAACTCAACACAGGTGAGAAACATTTCTCATGTAAGACCTGTGGGAAAAGTTACAGTGACAGAAAGGATTTCACTGACCACATGAGAACTCACACAGGTTAGAAGTTATTCCAAATATTTTAAACTGATCATAAAATAGTTCACACACTGAGGATTTATTTATTAAAATTAATTTGGTAAATATTTCTCTACTAAAGTAACTCAACTGAACACATGAAAACTCACAGATCAGAAGGTTTAATCTCATCAGCCTTTTCTCAGACATTAGGGAACATTAAAGCTCCCAGTTCAGGAGTTGGAATCTGTCATTCATCAGTGGTTGTTATCAGTTATTTAAATCCTAAAGAATCTAATGATGGAAAAAGGTAGTGAGCAACATTTTCTGACATTTCCATTTGTGCTTCAGGCAAATGGAGCTAATGATACGACGCACCAACACAGCCATCTAGATTCTAGGTGAACCAAACAATAGTGCTCATTGAAGTTTACACCAATGTTCTGAATATTCATAGTGTTTTGTTTTCTAAATGTATTTCTTTTGTTTTTTTGTTGAATTAATTTATGTTTTATTATATTAAAGCAGCCATCTGGATTATTTTTCTATGTATCAAAAATGACAGCATGTCCAAAAATCCCTGATCAGTTTCTACGGGTCCACAATAGAAAGCCTCCTAACTGGATGCATCCTGGTTTGGTTTGTAAACACAGCACATGATGACCAATGAGTGATGAGGACTGTTCAAAGAGCCTGTAGAATCATGGGTTGAGCACGAGCCCAGCTCCAGGACATCTCCACCACCTGCTGCAGGAGGAAAGCATCAAATATCAGGAAGGACTCCAGCATCTTCTGTCAGCTCCCCTCAGGGAGGCGCTGGCGCTCTATTAACGCCCGGCCACAATGAGAAATGTGATTTGTTTCAAAGAGTTTTCAGTAGGGACTGTTTCCATTTTCTGTCAAGTTCTAATAAAGCTACTGTCTGATGTTTAGAATCATATTTAGTACAGAGCATCATCTTGTTTCTTTCCTTTGACTGATATGATCTCTCTGGATATATGTGTGTTATTTAGTTTAGTGTTGTTGATACTTTGTATCTTGTTCCCTCTTGAATTTGTTTTGAAATACTTTGAATTTCAAATAAAGATTTTGAACAAAAAAGGAAACTCATCCGCTATTGTGAACATTAACGCGATATCATCAGCCACGAGCTACATTTAGGAAAATCTGTCCGACTTAAAAGCCGACTTTTAGCCGCACCCCCTGCTGCGACCTCCTGCTCTCGTCTGATTTCCAGCTGAGGCGCAGTTCATCTCGAACAAGCCTATTCTCCAGTCTTGTAGCTCGCCTGCTAGCTCCTTGTTTGAGAGCTTCATCGTGGTATCCAAGTCACTCGTGGCTTCCTCCAGGAGAATTCAGGAGTTTATTTTCTTTGAACATGACTTCTGGATGTAGCAGCAAGGAGACAACGCTACGGTAGGTGTTTATTTTCACTATAAATGTCCGTTGTGATCAGCCATAACATTATGGCCATGATTCCACTGAACGTCATCGCTCACAGACCTGATCAGCAGGCTGTGTTATTCTCACCACCAACAGGACATCTTCCAGTAAGAGAGGTCAAGATCTAGGAGCTGCAGCCAGTGTGTTTTCTTTAACAATGAATGTGCAGGTAGCTTGTTGTGTTTAATAATCAGTCACAACACTATGACCAGAAAGTGAGTTATACTAATGGTTGACAAATATTAGTCTCCACTGTGGCATTTACATCATATTATAACAATAGTTTTATGCTGAATGTGGCTCTAGTAACTGTGTTAAAACTGACTACTTGTTCTATTTATATCTTTCAGGCTCTGATGACTCTGTGACTCACAGATGCAGCTGGACCACTTGGAGCAGGACGTCCCATACGGAGGGTGGTGCTCTGTCATGAGGCCAGCTGTAAATCGCCTCATAAAAGGGAAAATGTCCAGTCTCACCTTCGTTGTCCAGGGTCGAAACCACACCAGCACAGGGGGTGGACCTGTGTAAGAGGACAACAAAACACTATCAAATCTGCTACATGTCCTCTATGCTTCTACTTCAGTCTGTTATGTTCTTAAACTGGTGTTTAACCATCTTTGTTTGTGTTTTGATCATTATGTGTTTGTAATATGTTTTTAATAGTCTTTTATTTTATCTGGATGCTTTTGGTTCTTTGTCTTCTAATCATGTTTTAAATTTGATGTTTTCTGTGAAGCACTTTGCGATTTTTTTTTTCTGAAAGGCGCTTTAGAAATAACTTTTACTTACTTACGTCATTTTAACCTGGACTGACAGAAAACATCTTTTAACAATGCATCACATACAACAAAGAATCCCATTAAAGCCACAAGGATTCTGGTTTTGACTCAAACAAGAGCATATTAGGACTGATTGTTCAAGTTGTTTACTTCTAGATCAGTGAATTAAATACAGCATTTCTACACAGATACTCACATACCTGAAGCACTACAACAGTCTGTCAACATATGACCTGCGGCTCCCCAGCGTTCTGGTAGCGCTTGACACCAGTCGTCAGTTCAGCACCTGGACACATTCACTGCTGACGTTTGTCATCCAAGTGGCCGTGTCTGCAACGTCACCAGCGAGCTTCATTGTGATCTATTTGTTTAAGACAAAATAGAAGATAACATTTTAAAACTATGTGTATATATATACATATATAACTTTTTTGAGCCAAGGTACACTTTGTCATTGAAAATTATCACAAGGCACACCAAGTGTGTGTGTGTGTGTGTGTGTGTGTGTGTGTGTGTGTGTGTGTGTGTGTGGGGCCGGGTGGTGGGGGTGGGGGGGTTACTAACCTAACAAGAATTACTAAAGCCTGCATGTCACAACTTCCCTCAGAAGCCCAGACAAATCAGATGAGCTCTGAGCTCATTGATGGTTGATCAAGTTATCAGGATGAAACATTTTAACACATTGATGTGTCATCAGAGGTCTGTCTCCTTTAACTTTACAGCTGTTTTCTGAGGCTCACTCTGTTTTAATAGTTTGACTGTAGAAACCTTCTCATCTCCTGACAGTAAAGGATTACATTTAGTTTACAGGTGACCTGATTAAAGCACCAACTCTCTTTTTTACCACATCAAATAACATCAAGCTGATTTTTTACCTGTCAAAGTGATTGTAGCATCCAGTTTATCTGTAATGGATTAAATCTGCCTTAAAATGACTTCATTTCTCTACTGTTAATTTTATTATTGCGTTGGCGTTTTGGGTAAAATAAAACATTTACTAAATCAAGAATCCTTATATATTCTGTTTTCATCGCTCCATACTGGAATTACTGTGTGGAGGTTTGGGGAAACACATATCAGAGTAATCTCCAATCACTATTCATACTGCTAAAAAGAGCAATAAGGATTGTATGTAATGTGGGGTATAGGGAACACACGAGCACATTGTTTTCAAAATTACAAGTGTTAAAATTTATTGATTTGATCAAATTTATAACAGCAGTAATCAGGTTTAAGGCAAGAAATAAATGACTTCCTTGTAATATACAGAAAATGTTTAGTGATAAAGATGATGAGTATAATTTAAGAGGGGTATTAAATTAAAAAAAACAGAGTTCGTACAACAAGGAGGAGTATGTGTACGACAGTATGTGGGGGGGGGGATTTATGGAACAGATTGAGTGAAGATTTGAAAAAATATATAAATATAAATCAATTTTAAAAAAGCTACAAAAAATGTTTATTGGATCTTTATGTTGATGATCTGGGTTAAAGAGGGTAATACAGGAAGTTGATGGTATGTTTTAATCTACTTGTTACTTAGTATAATTACTATATATTTTTTATTTTCTTACTTAATTTTCATTTTCACATAGATTTGTTTTTATTTTCATATATATGTTTTTTTTATTTTATTTTTTATTTTTTTATTTTGCAATTTAATATGAGAAGATGATAAGAATAAGTGAGAAGGGGGTAGAAATGTATAAGTTTTACTTCTAACTACTCCTTTTCGGACTTTAATTGTTAATTTTATGTTCAGAATAAATAAATAAATAATTCAGTTATCCACATCACAGCATGCAGGACTCTTTCATTTTGTTTTTGTTAAATAAAACTATTTTGGGGGGGGGATTTAAACATTAAAGGCACTATCAGTAGCCAGGTAAACAAAGGAGGTCTCGCTAGCTAGTTTACAGAAACACGTCTCGGTGAACTCAGCCCTCCTGTCGGGTAAAATCCATACGCCAGCCTCCCCACAAGTATCGGACCACGGCAGTGCTTGAAGTGGACAACAAGAAGTGGTGGTACTCTCTTTAATGGAGGTCGGAACATGAAATGTTGAGATTCCTGAGTGTAAATATAGCTCAGTAAAAAGACGTTCCCCTCTCTCTACGTATGCATCATAATGCAAATTGAAAGGGATGGAGCTCAGCTCAAATCTCATATATAATCAAATTAAATCAAATGTTGTCTACGTACATAAAATTATTACAATTTCAAAATTAATTTTCATTGCTTTATTAATTATCAAAAAAGCCAAACAGAAAATGAAACCTTCAATCTCTCATCATTTGTTTAAGCTAATAAACACGGCAACAGCAGCTAGAACGACGCATGCGCGGTTGACCGGTTGTCACAGAAACCACTGTTCGCTTGGTCAGTCTGCGCCTGCGCATTGTGAAGAGCGGCAGACGAGAACATAGACATATGTATGCACAGATGCCTCTTTACGCCCTCGATAATGGTTCCAGCGCTTAATGAGGCGTCTACATTTGTATATCTATGCCGGTTAAACCCAAACACGGAGGTGTTGTGGACGTGAGCTCACTGACCACTACCAGGGGTGTCAAACTCATTACGGTTCAGGGGCCACATGCAGACAAATTAGATGTCAAGTGGGCCGGACCAGTACAACCCTAAAATAATTACCTATAAATAACAAGTGCATGTTTTTCTCCTTGTTTTCATGCAAGAAAAATTACAAGTATATTTGAAAATCTTCACATTTATTCAAAAACTCTTTTACAAAACACAAGATAAACAAATATTTCTTAAGACAATTGTGCAGAAGAACACAAAACTCTTATTGTCTTAAAATATTAATAATAAAAGATTTCCAACATGTAGAAACACCTGGATGAGAGAATAATTTTTTGCAGTGTTCAAACTGACCCACGGTCTGGTCTGGAGGCTCTGCCTCGTTTTTAATGAGGGTCTCTATTGTTTATAGACCAGTGTGGGTTTGGTACTGGTTTATCTTTTCAAATAAAGTCTGGATTTGTGGAACTCAGTGTTTCATCTAAAACTGTATAAAACCAGTAAATCCAGGTGATGCTGACTGGACACCATCAGTTTCACCATGGTTTCATTTAGACCAGGTCTGAGGGAAAACCCAGATCTGGATCCAAACCCATTCAGGTCTTTGTTCCTCAGTGGCAGGATGGTGATCTGTGCGCCCAGCTGACGTCCAGCTCTAGTTAGAATTATCAGCTTCAGCTCAGGATGCTGTAGCTGGCGTGCGTGTCGAGTGTAGAGCCAGAAACGAACCAAAGGCGCGGACCAGGACGCACAGAGCGCAAACGCTCCAGTTTGGACACTGATCTCTGTGCGTAACGCGATCGGAAGCCCTGGCCTCACATTCCTGTGACTAGATGTGGAGGATTAATCACTGGTCAAGTTGACAGGCACAGCGCGCAGGATGGCAAGTTCAGTGGCACGCTGCATCCAACAATGCTTTGGATGCGACCCGCCGTTTCCACTGGATGGAATAAACCTATAAGGCTAGAGACGTGCAGTTTCACTGCCGATCCTTTTCAGTTTTTGTGGTGAAAGGACGGAGCGGAGGGTTGAGTTTTACGGCGACCGCGTAGACAAGTGAAGCGAGTGGGGCGGGCTGGATCCTCCGAAGGAGGACCTTGGCACGGGCTGCGTACGTCAAAGATCTGATTTGAGCGTCTGGACAGTAGGAAATGATGCTGACAAGAGCTCAGCCTTGCTTCAAACGCAAGTTGCGTTAATTGCGTTATTTTTTTAACGTGCATCATAATTATGTGCATCATAATTAACGTGTTAAAGTCCCAGCCCTAATTTTTTTATTTTCAAAACTCATCCAGCGGGCTGTATGAATGACACCCCTGATTTAAATGGACGCTCACTACTGAGCGTTCCGGGACGCTATGAGTACGTTCTCAGCGTCCCGAGAAGTGGCGGAACGCTAAAGAGCTATTTTTAGAAGTGCCGGTACTGCGTACTGCCGCGTACCGGCCCACTTCAACCACTGGACCACGGTTTGTAAAGGTGACAAAGCAGAGTCTAACTCCAGCCGTAGAAACGTTCCCCCAGCTTTTCCTCTTTTCACCTCCAAACGTTTTTAGTTTCCTGCTAGCTGAAAAGGTGTTTTTGGGGGGACTCTGGTATTTTTATCTTAAAATGGAATCACCCGCCGGCTCTCTGTCCTACTTCTACTTTCACTTTCACTTCCGGGATGTTCTGCCCCAAAATGTGTCCGGGAGGATTAATGCCAATCCAAGCAGTGAGGAAATGCGGCAGACAGACAGCTGGATTGTCCAATCCTATCGTTCGGTCCAAACGATAGGATTGGCTGAAGTTTTTAGAGAACTGAGGGACAACTACTTTATTGATTTCTTTTGTTTTTTGGTTTTATCTCCACAATATTTTTATGGCTATATTATATTAGAACGTTGTTAAGAGGCTTTAAAAAAACGTTAAACGCTACATTGTTTACCTGGCTACTGAGTATGGCTTTAAAGGTTGGCTGTTCTGATATCTTAGTTACTTTATGCTTAAAAAGAACACAATGGCTTTTTTTCAATGTCAGGGAGTGGAATTCCTTTCCACCTATTGCCAAACATCCATATGACTTTAGTATTTAAAGCAACGTGTTTTCCATGAATGGTAACCGTCCATTACAAGGTTGTGCTAACTGTGTTCTGCTGAACACCTGAAAGAAACTTTTGAAATGATAAATCGAAGATGTATCTGCCATCAGCTCGAATCTGGAGCTCTAGTTTGTTGCACAGATGAAGAGTTGAAGCCTCTAAAAGTTGGAGAATAGAAACAGGTCAGTGTTTCACAAGGGAAGAAAACACAACAAGTACAACCCTCTTCAACGCAAAACAAAAAAAGATTCAACAACAAAAGAGATTCAGGAGATTTGTTTGCTCTACTAAATCCTAATTCATTCATCCCTGTGCACCTCTTTGCTCTGGGGTTGTGCCAAGGCAAAGCCTCACGGGAGAAATGATTGACACTTCCTAATCCTCATGGATACCAAATAGCATGTCATTACCATGACATTTACACCACCTTCCAGGATGTGAGACAAGGAGTGTAAACAACAAAGGGATAAACAGTGCACACTCCAAAGATAAGAAGTGTGAATCATTATTGGGCTGTATTTTGGGTCACACTTGTAGTTTAAATATCTTGTTCTGGCTGTGCTGACTTAATAGAAGTTGGAAGGAAGGAGATTTGCCAGTGTGCTCTGCCAACTGGGGTAGCCTACATTTCAAATTAGCCACATTTTGATTATCTTTTACACCAGAGGGCTTGCTGGTGGGCAAGCAGGGCTGCAGGAAGTGTGAGTAAAGTAGAGCACAACACTTATCTCCAAAGTAAACAGCTGATAATGGAGAAAATGATGGAAAAAAGAGAACTT
>SSNR01000385.1:50894-63449 GCA_006937965.1 Callopanchax toddi
ATACATATATATATATATATATATATAATATATATATATATGATCAGAGTTTAGAACCTAATCCCTCTCAGTATAAGTTAACCCCCCTTTCGAAGGACCACCTTAGAACCATCTCGTCTTCATGCCCTTCCTTATCTTCAGCTTAGCGTGCGTCTCTCGCCTCTGGACATCAAGCCCTTTCTGAGCTCCTGCAGGTCGTCACCCCGACACCCAGGCCTTCCAACATGACTTGGTGACCTGTCAACAACACCAGCCCACATTCTGCTCCTCTTCCTTTTTGTTGTAACTTAACTTTTGCGTCATTAAGATGAAATGTTCTTCATTTTTACGTAACCCTATTATACTAAAACAAGTTTAGACATTATAAAGTTGATATTTCTTTTATCTGTCATTAGAAACCCAAGTCAGACATCGAGTTAAGCTGAAAACTTAGCTACTTTAGACTTTTACTTTTAAGTCCGAAGCCATCTTCCTGTCTGGAGTTGAACTGTGTTTGTCGAGATCCCAGAAGCCTCTTGGTTTTGAGCATCTGAGCCTGCCACCAGGAGAGCCATGAGTGGAACTTTCCCCGGACTCAAAATCACCAACCCAAAGAATAACAGAGGAATAACACTGTTATTCCCTTTGAAACCAGACATTTGACAGCAGGATTGTCTCCTGAGAATTCACATCAAAACGGTTCAGTGACATCGACTTTATTTTGTGTGGCTATGAATGAAAATGATGCCTTTGATAAACACGATTTTAAACTCTCCTTCCATCTTTCTCCTTCAAATGAGCTCATTTTGATTCCCTCTTTATAGAAAGAACTCAATAAATTAGGTTATCTTTGTCACTCTGAAACCCTCCTCATCAATCTCAGTTTTAGCTTTTAGTAATTCACTGTATTAACTTGAACATGCAGATACACACACAAACAAACACACACCCACACAAGCTAACCTGAAATCCTCCTGAAAGCTGCTGACATTTAGAATCTGGCCTCTGACATTTCATTTACATTTTTTTCTGACAGGAACTCTACGTCCTGCCCAGTAAGAATCAGATTGGTCGGGTCAGTCGGAACTGTCACACCTCGACCATCCTCACCCCGAATGGCAAAGAGAACGCTCAGAGAATAGCAGTGAGTCACTTCTTCTCTACGTAATCTGCCTCAAGGGATCAGTTAAGATGTAGTCCTCTGAATTTCACCTTTCAGTCGCTTCTTTTTCATTTCTGTTTTCTTTATGAACTACAAACAATATCTAAATGACTTCATATTAGTCTCTCAACATAATAAAAACCACAAATGTTCTCTCAGTTCATTCAATAAAGGAAAATGCTTCAACCTATTAGAGTAAAAAGTAGATTTATAGGTCACTGTAATGACATGTCTACCTCTTATCAAGTGTCTACCCATCTTATCAAGTGTCTATCTGCCTGTCTTATCGAGTGTCTACCTGTCTTATTGAGTGTCTACCTTTCTTATTGAGTGTCTATCTGTCTTATCGAGTGTCTATCTGCCTGTCTGATCGAGTGTCTACCTGTCTTATTGAGTGTCTATCTGTCTTATTGAGTGTCTATCTGTCTTATCGAGTGTCTATCTGCCTGTCTTATCGAGTGTCTACCTGTCTTATTGAGTGTCTATCTGTCTTATCGAGTGTCTACCTGTCTTATTGAGTGTCTATCTGTCTTATCGAGTGTCTATCTGCCTGTCTTATCGAGTGTCTACCTGTCTTATTGAGTGTCTATCTGTCTTATTGAGTGTCTATCTGTCTTATCGAGTGTCTATCTGCCTGTCTTACCAAGTGTCTACCTGTCTTATTGAGTGTCTATCTGTCTGTCTTATCGAGTGTCTATCTGCCTGTCTTATCGAGTGTTTACCTGTCTTATCGAGTGTCTATCTGTCTTATCAAGTGTCTATCTGTCTTATTGATGGTCTACCTTTCTTATTGAGTGTCTATCTGTTTTATCGAGTGTCTATCTTATCGAGTGTCTATCTGTCTTATCGAGTGTCTACCTGTCTTATTGAGTGTCTATCTGTCTTATCGAGTGTCTATCTGTCTTATCGATGGTCTACCTTTCTTATTGAGTGTCTGTCTGTCTTATCGAGTGTCTATCTGCCTGTCTTATCGAGTGTTTACCTGTCTTATCGAGTGTCTATCTGTCTTATCAAGTGTCTATCTGTCTTATCGATGGTCTACCTTTCTTATTGAGTGTCTGTCTGTCTTATCGAGTGTCTATCTGCCTGTCTTATCGAGTGTCTACCTGTCTTATCGAGTGTCTACCTGTCTTATTGAGTGTCTATCTGTCTTATCGAGTGTCTATCTGTCTTATCGATGGTCTACCTTTCTTATTGAGTGTCTATCTGTTTTATCGAGTGTCTATCTGCCTGTCTTATCGAGTGTCTATCTGCCTGTCTTATCGAGTGTTTACCTGTCTTATCGAGTGTCTATCTGTCTTATCAAGTGTCTATCTGTCTTATCGATGGTCTACCTTTCTTACCTTTTTATCTGTCTTATCGAGTGTCTATCTGCCTGTCTTATTGAATGTCTACCTGTTTTATCGAGTGTCTACCTGTCTTATCGAGTGTCTACCTGTCTTATTGAGTGTCTACCTGTCTTATTGTGTGTCTACTAGGGGTGGAGTTGACCTCAAATATGGTATTCAGAAAGGCACAAATAACGTTTTTTCTGAATACTTACCAGGGGTTTTTCCTGCGTTCAAATTTTGTGCCGCCCCAGCCTGATTTTACTCTGCCCCAGCTATGGATGTTACGTATTTTACAGTTTTTCTCAATAGCTTTGGTTCATTTCTCACAACAGAATTAAAGTTTTCACAACAGTCAGTTCAACCTTCACAACATATCGTCATTTGGGTTCAACCTGGTGTCAGTTTCCTGTTCATTTCATCCAGTGGTCTCTGTTTTAGGACATGAAGCGACTGAGTTAGTACAAATATCTGATAAATGATCACTTTTTCATTTGCTTTTATCGTGTCTGTCTAAATGAACTCTACTTGTAGCGGCTGAGTAGTCATTCATACAACTAATAATCTTCATTTCACTGATTGTGTCATTGCACACAATTGTGTTGTTTCTAAATCTTTGTAATGTTTCCATGAAAATGTCCATAAATCACTTTTCTCAGGAGACCCTGATCTTCCACTGAGTTAGAGGCTGTGTGAACATTTATTGCTACCAGTGAGACCAGTCTGCTGTGGTCAGCCAGTGGTCTGCAGCACATGACAGGATGCTGGTGGAGGATCTTCCTCCCTACTCTCCAAGCTACATCCATGGCTGCTCTCAGGGTCATCTGGGTCTGTGGACTCCGGTCATTTACCTTCCACCTCCAGGAAGAGAAAAACTCCTCAATGGGATTTAGAAATGGAGAGTAGGGAGGAAGATCCTCCACCAGCATCCTGTCATGTGCTGCAGACCACTGGCTGACCACAGCAGACTGGTCTCACTGGTAGCAATAAATGTTCACACAGCCTCTAACTCAGTGGAAGATCAGGGTCTCCTGAGAAAAGTGATTTATGGACATTTTCATGGAAACATTACAAAGATTTAGAAACTGGAAGAGAAAATGAAAAAATAACTATTAGACAAGAATAAGATATCAAACTTATTTACAGAAGGAAAATAGAATGATCAGAGACATGATGGAGAGCTGCAGCTGTGAAGCATGTCTGGTCTTGTGTGGCGGATAAGTGGAGCATCATACAGGTTGGTCATGACGCAGCCTCTCATCTGCACCGTGTGTCAGCAGGGTGTAAGGCTGCTCAGTCCACAGCTGTCCCGTCACTACGAGCATCTAGAGCTGAAAAGAGGATCATCTCAGGTTAATCCTGGAGGACATGGAATGGTCTGGTTAAGGAAGAGTAGAGAACAAAAACATGTTTAGTGTAAAGATATATTATCTCCTAGAAAAGATCAAAGCATTATGATTAGGCTTAGGTTAAATACACAAATGCACAGTGTGAACACTAATGCAACTTGTTCTAGAACTCTAAAAAGCTCAATGAAATTACAGGACATTGTCCATTATTTTTACCAGGTCACAATGTCTCTTTGTGATTTTTCTACCTGACTTGTCACATATCTTCCTATTTTGTTGTCACTAAAGCCTCGTTTCCATGGAAGGTACGGTTTGGTAGCGGGTCTGGTCGCAATTCTTTCTGTTTCCATTGTAAAACCGGTCCATACAACCGAACCCTACCGCTCCATTCATGGTCCATGAATGTCCTCCTCAGCTGGGGGTCCATGGAGTGGGTACGGTTAGGGTGGAGCTGTGGCGTCAAACAACACAGAGCACTGATCACTACTTGTAACAAGCAAAACAAACCCTGGAGTGCATTATTTTATTATTACTAAAGTGAGAAGTAAAAACAATCCGTCCTGTAAAGCTGGACCGGCTCCTAAGGTCTGGATCAGTGACTGAATCCTTCCGTCAGCAGAGATTCATTCATCACCGCTGACCGTGGGTCTCCGCCTCCTCGGTTCTGGGCCACTCGCGGTCCGTCCGACTCAACAGGTCGACCGCGAGTGAATCACCACGGATTCACCGTTGCTGAACCCGGGGTTGCAGCGGCTCGACCGGCCGGACCCAGACCCGAGGAGGCGGAGACCCGCGGTCCGCGGCTCGACCAGCCAGGTTGGACTGCGAGTGAATCCAACTGTGGATTCACCGCGGCTGAACCCGGTGCCGCAGTAATCTCCGCGCGATTCGTTTACCGATCCAGACCCGTATGCCTCCTCGGGTCTGTCGGCAGAGATCCGACCATTGTTGCATACGGCAGTGATAAAATGTCAACAAGTTACAGCAGGTTTGATCACTTTCAGAGCTCCAAACATTCAGCGATCAGCTGCGTTCAGGACGAGCTACATGGATCGGTAAAAAAATGAAAGAGTTTTAAAGAAGTTTCACAAAATGCAGCAGAAGGGTTTGAGAGGACGGCGGGACAGTGTCGGGCCAGGCTGGAGAAACATGCCAGGCTCCCACAACATGCTGTGTGAAGGCAACTCGGCCCCTGACTGCTCTCTGCCCTGGAACTCCAACCCCCCCTCTCTCCCCCCCCCCGGCTCGAGCGATGACGTCGCGCTATGACGAGGACTCTCGCTTGATAGCAAGGGGTCAACCCACCCGACTTTTCCGGATGTTCTCTTTCTACCATGTGACTGTGAGCGGGGTTTTTTCCCATCGTTAGCAGCTGCCTCCAAATGGGGACAGCTGAGAACTGTCGGTTTTTCTCTTCCCCTCCTTAACCTCTTCATAAACCATATTTCTGTCTGTATGCACGTCATCTGCAAGGTAGCCGCCCTTAAAGGGCAGCCCGGGTTTTCTGTAACCTAGTCAAATTCCTGACTGGCAGGACGCTGCCTTTCTGGCCAATAAAGCGATTCTGATTCTGATTCTGAGAAATTTAAAGCCCCATACAAGGACAGCGCTGTTATATATATTCCTTTATTTTACCAGGTGAAATCTCATTGAGATATTTAATCTTATTTTTAAGAGTGACCTGGTCCAAGAAGGCAGCAAGAAAACAGTACAACGAATGTTACACAAACATCGTACCGCAAAGCACAATCTACAGAAAATGAAACAAAAGAAGTCCAAAATGACCAAAGTTAATCAGATTCAATGAGTAAAGCAGCTACATTCTCCCAGAGAGCCAGTTTCACCGTCCTTTAAAAGTGACTTAAATTCACCCAATGAGATGAGTTTTGATATTTTTATTTCCTTTTGTAGGTTATTCCATGAGAAGGGAGCGGCGTAATGAAAAGCTCTTTTACCAAATTGGGTTTTAGATCTAGGGATCGACATTTGGAGAGCAGCACTAGAACGCAGACCATGGCGGTTTGGACCAGTTTGTAAATACACACACAGATAAGAGGGAGTCAGACTTGTAGACAGAAGACATCCAGTGAGTGAATCTGCGAGCATACAGAGAGGGTAAAGAGGCAGCAGCGTACAGAGAGCAGTGATGAACACCATGATCTAAACCAGTGATAAAACGTAGTGCACTGTGGGACACTGGGTCCAGGTTTATCAGCTGTAGTCATATAGACGGAATCAGCATCTAGTAAAGGTAGAAAGGTTGCAGAGATGAAGTGTTTCCTTTCCTTCAGAGAAAAACATCATTTATTTCTGTAACAGAAACCTAGTTTAAGCTTCAGCTTCTTGACGAGGTTTTCTATGTGGAGCTGAAATAAAAGGTTCTGATCGACTATGACCCCCGTAGGATGTGACCAGTTCAATAGGAACCCCATGGACATTGGAGATCTTTGGAAGGTTGGGTGTGATTTTTTTTACCATTTGAGAATAGCATGAGTTTGGATTTTTCTGCATTTAGTACCAGTTTTAGATTAGTTAAAGGAGACTGCACTACATTAAAAGCTGCCTGTAGGAATTCCAGAGTTTGAGTAACGTGGGGGATGAACAGTAAATAACGTATCGCATTATGACGTGAAGATACACATTTACGTTTAACCCCGCCTGCCAAGTGAGGGTCCGACAGCTGATGGAAACGCTCAACTGAAATAGCGGATCTGTACCGGACTACAAGGACCCGCCACCGAACCGAACCGTACCTCCCATGGAAACGAGGCTTTATGTCCCTGTCTTGTTGTAATGTGTCTCTAATGTCTTCCTGTCTTTTTTCCTGTCTGGTTGTCATAAGTCTATGTCCTTTTGTCACGTCTCTCTGTCTTGTTGTTACATATCTACGTGACCTATTTCCACATTTCTTCCTGTCTTTTTGTCACATGTTCTTTTCTTATTGTCACTTTTCTACCTGACTGCTTGTCATGTCTACCTTGGTGGTGCGTGTAGCTCAGTTGGTAGAGTGGTAAGTCTGGCATCTGGAGGGTTGTCTGTTCAATCCCAGCTCCAGCTGGGTTACTTTGTCGTTGTGTCCTTGGGCAAGACACTTCACCCTCTTTGCCTACTGGTGGTGGTTGGAGGGACCTGGCAGGCGCCAGCGCCCTGTCAGTGTGCCCCAGGGCAGCTGAGGCTAAGAAAGTGCTCTACGTATAAATACAGGACATTTACCTATTTTTATTTTCATGTGCCTACTGTATTTGTGTTTTTGCTGCTTCAGAGGGAGGAGCTAACAGAGGTTATCCTGAAGCTCCTGGTGGCATGGAGAGACCCTTTAGCGCGCTTTCACCAGAGCGTGTCTCAACATGGCAATTTGAACTCCAACAAGAGTCTGGAAATCAGTGACATGGTTCACGAGCTCCACAGAGGGGTCCTGAAGGTGGTAGAGAAGGTACATCACAACACACACACACACACACTAAGACAATGACACACACACACATACCAAAAACAAACACACAGGTTAATATGGGATAAAAGGATTGACCAAAGAATATAGTCTCACACAAAATAAACCCAAGTAAAGCAACCAAAAAGAACAATTCAGAAGCAAAGACGTGAAATTCAAAAGCAAAAATAAATTCTCTTAACAAAATAAACTAATTCATGAGTAAAAAATTCTATTTCTAAACAAAATACTTCTTCAAATGTCATATTTTATTTCTTTGACACACCTTTTGGTCCTCACTTAATTCTGTTACTCAGAACATTTAATCTTATTTTATCAGAGCATCAACCCCAAACCCTCCCAACCAATGAGATGAAGGCACTGAGAAGCCCCTCCTACTGAGACTTTATTTTTTAAAAGCAAAAACCCAGAGCAGAACCAAGTCGAGGTGCTCCTCGTTACTCCTTTATAAAGTACTCAGTTACTTTACAGATTACTTGATTTTAAAAGTAACTAAGTTAGATTACTAGTTATTAGGGATATTGGCCGATAGTGGACAATTATGACGTCATACAGATAATTCCGATAATTAAAAATTCACTGATAAAACAGACTAATAATAAAAACTGCTCACTCGCACCGTGGGGCTTCCCCTGAAAATCTACTCTTCACGTCTCCTCCTCTCCCCCGCCTTTCCTCCACAGCGGAGGAGAGGAGAGGAGGAGGAGGAGGAGGGGAGGGCACAGCTATTTGTTCTATGCATGTCACAGAGACGCCAGCGCGTTGCTGTGCACAGATTTGCAGAAGAGTCGCGGTGCCCACCGTCTCTGTGGCATCGCGCGGTGTGAAAAGTCGTGTCTAATATCCACTAACTTCACCAGCTGCACAGCGAGTCAGAATGAAGAAATGACCAGAAGAATCCTGAAAAAAAACATAGAGAAAACAGGGGAGAAAATGCAAAAAGGAAAGAAATCAATGCATGATCAAAAAAGTAAAGCTTTAAAATATTAAGAAATACAGAATAAATAAATAAATAATGAAATAAAATGCGAGTAAATAAAACACATTGTATTAAATCAATACAGAATATGAAAAAAATGATCAAAATAAAAAGAAAATTAAATAAGATGGGAAATGAATTGGATAGTCAGATAATAATGATGAAAATGACTGAAAATATTCATTTATGTCAGACATTATAATCAAATAAGTGTGAAAAAGGCATAGTGCTGTAAGATGATTGGATTAAATCAGACCTATACACTTAGTTTGGACTGAAATCTTTTTCTCTTGAGTATTTTTAAAAGTAATTCTTGCTTTGCAGCAATCAGGTGCTATCGCCGCTATGGCAAGTCCTTTTAACATTTAATCAACAATCGGACCTCTCTGTAATTCTTGTTTTACACAGCAATAACTTAATTTATCCTTGTACTTAAAGAAAAATATTAAAACACACTCAAATCACACCCTCATGGTGCAGAAGACTGAGTAGAACTTTTATTTTTTGCCGCTTAACAACGACTGAAGGATCGATAAGGGAATTGTTAAGGAATTGGATCAATAAGCAGAATCGCTAATGGCGTTGATATTGATAAAAACCTATCAATTCCCACCCCTATTAGTGATCTTGATTTTTTAATTACGTTTGTTCCATAATTTCACTCCATTTACAGAAATACTCGGTTCCTTCTCTTTGGTTCTAAGTCAGGTTTTTAAAGGCTCCAGTTCCTTTTAAATTAGAACTATTCACTCTTTAAAAAAACATTTGGTCAGGTATTTTATGACCTTTGTACATTGTTTTAATATTTTCCTACAATATTGAACATCTAGCCAAGGCCAAAGATCTAGAGACCAAACTACAGGAGGTGTCCACCTGAGGACAGGAGTCCACCTGAGGGACAGGTGTCCACAATGGAGGATCGTCCATCAGACATTTAGGCATGAAACATTCAGGAAAATGTTCATGAAATGTTGCTAACTGTGATCTGAACATGCTAAAGTTCACACTGAACTTCTACGTGTTTCAGATGCGAATGTTGGGAATAATCAGGAAGTCCGTGGGCGACCTGGGCGACCTGGAGACTCTACTGACATCTGATAGTGCTGAGTGGCGCTTCATGAAAAACTATGACCTTCTCTACTGCTTTCGCCGTGATTCAAACAAGATCCAGAACTACCTTAAGATCCTTAAGTGTCGGATTGTTCCTGAGCATGGGTGCTAAAAGAAAAACACCAGAGACTTTGTTTAGTGTGTTTATCAGCCAGTTAGAAACAGCACAATGAAAGTTGTGGTCTTTCTCTGCACAGCTCCAACATTGACCAACACATCATCTGTTCAGACGCTCATCAATAAAGATCTATTTAAAAACTTGGACTCTGAAGTTTTTCGTTTCTTTCTGCTCCTCAGATAAATGATCATGTAAATGTGGGAGGACTAGAACTCATTCTCACTACTGAAGTGGAAGGTTACAGGTAGGGATGCACCGATACTGGTATAGGTATCGGGCCGATACCAGTTCGGTTAAAGTTACCCGATACCAGGAACCGATACCAGTGTCTTCACTGTCTGTTAGTGATGGGACCAATTAACACTGATCAGTGGTCTGTTCGCCACTGACAGCCACACCCATTGGCACAGCTGCACCTTTGACAATGAAGGCAGCTTGACTTCTTTTGTTATCTTCAAAGTTTCAACTCATCCTATTGAAAACCAGCCATTCACACCTCCAACCGATTCATCACCCAAGCCCTTTCCCAACAATAACTCCTCTCCACACCCCTCCCTTTCACCCTCAGACCCCCTGCCTGCATTAACAGGCTTTTGTTTGTTTCGCCATGAAATTAAAAAGTGAATACAAAGCAGGCGTGCATAGTGCTTACAGTCACCCCCAAAACAATGAACGGTTCTCTACAAAGACTCGGTTCTCCTCGTTCACAGTGAAGAGCCGTTCAAAAGATTCGGTTCGTTCATGAACGTCACATCACTACTGTCTGTGACTTGTGATTTCTGTTGTAGTGTCCTATATTGAACACTAGGGGGAGCTATTGAGCTAAAGAGGAACAGTGTGGGTTGAGAGCTGGAGATGGTGCCAAATACTTCATTTTATTTGGTTAAAATGTGGAAAACTGCAATAATTTCACTGTGAAATCACAGAAAATTGTTATTTTTCACCTTATATTTTAGTTTTGTGATCATTTTTATTTTATTTTTTTTTTATCTAACTCAGTTATTTGTTGTAAAAAGCAGAGAAGAAAAAATAAAACCTGTATTCCAATTTGTTGCCTTTTTTTGTGTGGTAGAAGTATCGGTACTCGGTATTGGCGAGTACTCAGATTTAAGTATCGGTATCGGATCGGTTTTTTAAAAAGTGGTATCGGGACATCCCTAGTTACAGGTTTGTAGACTAAAATAAAATCATTACACAGAAAAACATCCACTCAACATGTTTCAAAGCACTCAAATCAGTCAGTCGTTTACCGACGTCCGAACAAAATCCTGTTCTCTCTCGTCTTGCTGCCTGCCTGAGCTGCAGGGGCAGGCTGCAACCAGACCAGCTCATCACATTCAATAATGTACACCTCTTTTCGTTTCTTGACTCTGAAAACTGTGCAGCTCTTTAAATCCATTTACCTTAAACCTTGCAACGAGTGAATGGGAATCAGTGAGAGTGGACACATTAAATATGTCCAAAAAGTGATTTATTAACACTGAAAAGGTCTACTCCTCCTCCATCGTGGTAATGAAACAGCATCCATCCTGTTGGAGAGGAGAAATAATGGGTCAGATGGTGAAGAGCTGAGGAGGAGAACCACGACTGTGACCCGGTTCAGGTCCAAATGCTGAATAAATTAAACAGCAAATTGCAGGTTTTTTATTCAGATTATTATTATGCTGTCCAAAAATACTATTTGAAACATTAATTAAGGGTATTTTGTTGTACAGTACATTTTTAAAACAAACCATTTTTATATTCAAAAGTGCTTCTTGTCAGCAAAGCTTCTAAAAACACTTTTAAAAAAGTCTCAACCTGTGACGTCACCATCAGGAGTTATAAGCTAGGTGGCGCTGCAGATGTATGATAATTATTGTATTTGCAGAATAATTTAGCACTCTGAGCAATCGATAATTCAAGATCTACGATAATTTGAGTCCTTTGTTGTGTGGAAGATGCGTAAGAGATGCTTGTTATAATCATTGTGTTAGATTTTTAAAGGTACCATGGGGAATTTGGTAAACAATGAAATGTACTGATGACATCATCCAGTCTGACTCACCTTGGTCTTGTTACTTTACTACTTTGTTCAAGCTCTATCAGGTTGGTGGGTCTTCAGGGTGAGAACAGCCTCTCATTCTCTACAGGACTGAGGTCTGGACTTGGACTCAGACACTCCAGAACCGCGAATATCACTGTCGTAGGCGAAGTGCGTAAGGTCCCGCCTTTCTCGCCTCTGATTGGCTGCAAGCGCTCTCCTACGATTGGCTGTGGGGATTTCAGGCTAGAAGGACTTGTCGCCCTCTTCGCCTTGTCAACAATGTCAGAGATTCATTGTTTTGGTCAAAATGTTTATATTTTTTGTCTTAGCTTGATTTCATACTGTTTTCATTTTATACTTTTTGTTTTATGTTTTTATTTGATCTTAGTCTACCGTTTCTATCATTAGGATGCTTGTGTTGTTCAACCTAAGCAGCTTCAATCCATTCTCATTTCTATTGATCCAATATAAAACAGAAATAAATCTATTCATTCGTTCACTTATTACAAGTTCACATTTTACATGTTTCAGTTTCTTTTAGAAAAGGAACTGTAACTAGTATGTTGAAGAATGTCCTTTCTATCTAGCAGAGTACATACTGTATAGGCTAAATACAGTATGTGTGCCTTGCAGGGCAAGAAATAGGAAATATAATGGAACTGCAATATTTTGCCAAGCTTTGTGCAGCAGACTAATAATAAACCATCAAAAAATAAACATTTTGACCAAACAATGAATCAAAAATATTAATGGAATGACAATTAAATGCTATAAAGATATAATATTACAAATAGTATATATACATCATATTTACAAGCTACATTACATTGAGTATGGAGATATAACTTTTATATACAAGTATAACTAGGGTGACCATATTTTGATTTTCGAAAAAGAGGATTTCAACTTTGCAGGTGGTGAAGTCGAACCTGCGACCTTTAAGTTTGTAGACTGGCGTCTTAGCCTTTACACTATCGTGAACTGATGTGAAATCAGGGTAAATAATAGTTTTAAGTAGTGTTAATGTCATATTCCATAAGTAAACACCATAAA
>SSNR01000385.1:127339-144979 GCA_006937965.1 Callopanchax toddi
CCATGTGTCTCAGAGGACATGTCCCCCATAATGTCCATGTGTCTTAGAGGACATGTCTCCCCATCATGTCCATGTGTCTCAGAGGACATGTCCCCCATCATGTCCATGTGTCTTAGAGGACATGTCTCCCCATCATGTCCATGTGTCTCAGAGGACATGTCCCCCATAATGTCCATGTGTCTCAGAGGACATGTCCCCCATCATGCCCATGTGTCTCAGAGGACATGTCCTCTATCATGCCCATGTGTCTCAGAGGACATGTCCCCCATAATGTCCACGTGTCTCAGAGGACATGTCCCCATCATGTCCATGTGTCTCAGGACATGTCTCCCCATCATGTCCATGTGTCTCAGAGGACATGTCCCCCATCATGTCCATGTGTCTTAGAGGACATGTCTCCCCATCATGTCCATGTGTCTCAGAGGACATGTCTCCCCATCATGTCCATGTGTCTCAGAGGACATGTCCACCATCATGTCCATGTGTCTCTCAGTGATCTTTCAGTCCTTTACTTCTCTAAGCTCTCTGTTATTCTGTCTGTTTTCTTTTCTCTCTTCTTGTTGAAAAATAGAATCAGTTCAGTTAAACTTCACTGAATCCCTTAAAGGATTTGGTCATTACTAGAAAATAAATGAAAATTCAAGAAAAGCTTTTCTTTTTATATAATAAAACTGTGTTTAAAACGGTGATAATCATAGTGTTAGACTGTTTTCAGATGCACACACTCGTCTCTCTCTCTCCTGTCTCTCCTCGCGACTGTCTTGTCTGTTAGGGATCCTTTATGGGGGGGGGGGGGGGGGGGGGGAAGAAGGGAACCAAAAATTTTATGTACTCGGAGCAAAAAAAGGGGGGGGGGCAATAGGGGACCCACATCTTTCTGCTCCGTAGACACACATAGGGATGGGTACCGGTACTTTTTAAGGTACCGACCGAATTCCGAGGACCGACTCACGTGATCCGAGACGGCGCCTCGTTTCGGTTCCTGTCCGTCATTGTGAATGACGGACAATCCTGTCCGTCAATGAACTTGTGAGACAGCGATGATAAGCTGTCGCTGATGCTGCGTGCGCGTCACCATCAGGCATGTTGTGTTTCAGACGTGCTACAATTGTGCGTGTGTTGCTGTCGCTGCGTGCGTGTTTGTCAGAGCCTCCGACACGGGAGGAGCTGCGCGCACGCATCTCACCTGTACCAGCTGATCGTCTCTGTTGGTGAGCGCAATGTGTCAGAGAGGAGTGTGTGTGTGTCTCCGCGTCGGATCATTAGGACTGAGACCAGCTGCTGTCACTCAGAGTAGGCGATCCAGCTGGATCAGCCCGTGGACCGGGTCAGCGGACCACCAGGTCTTGTATAGGAGGAGTTGAACTCATCCTCTGAGTCCCCCCCCCCCGCTGTGTGGTTCTTTATTGTGATTGGACAAATAGGCAGAGATATTTAGTGTATGTTTTTAATAAATAGTTATTTTATTTGGAAACACGTCTCTGTCTGCTGCAGAGGAGCCTTTATTAAACCTCCTACAGCTTCAGTTCTAAAAGGTCAGATAAAGAGGAGAGAGGAGAAGAAATAACATGTTCTCCTCATCAGAGTGATCCCAGAGGACAAAGTCAGGAGGACAAGGAGCTGTTAAGAGTTTACCTCCTGATTAGTTTCCCGTTTGGTGATGCCTAGGTATTTTTATTTATGACTTAATGACGAGGCAGTTGTGTATTTCCCGGTTACTTTTATTGATTAAATCAGCTGTTTTGTCTTTTCTTTATATGTAGAAATTGAATTTTGCACTTTAGGAATGACTTTTCAGGCTGTTCAAAACGTCATAATGGTACATTTGTGTTGTGAGGCTTATTACCGCGAGCACAGTCACAATGTCGTGAGTCTCCCCACAATATCACAATAAATATCGTACCATGAGGTCCATACCGTGACGATATCGTATTGTGGGATTTGGATATCGTTACACCCCTAATAATAATAATAATAATGAAAACATCAGATGGTGAAGGGCGTGCAGGTATTCTTGTACGCTAGGTGAGTATGCTAGGCTAGTCACATTAACAGAGTGGATGTAGTGGATGAGGACAGAAAATGAAAGAACTGACAACCTTTTCATCAAGTTAGGGTCTGATCTGGGTTTAAACAAACATGTTCCCAGCCAGGAGACACTTGGGCTCCGAGCTCCTTCTAGGTCGTCTTGTAACCCGAGGTCTGGAGACGGAGTCACATACAGTCGAGTCCAAGCCAGAGCCACTGGCATTAAGAGGAAAGTGTTTAGAAGACAGAGGTTTGACCCGTTTCCATAGTTAAACTATATTAAATCTGATTATTCATTTACTGTAAAGAGTGTGGAGACCTGACAAAAACTGGAACAGGTGCTGTGGTTGAGCACGCGTCTCAGTAACGGTTTCAGATTTAAATTCAACCAATAACTGACTCTAAACATCACGTTCGAGTGCCCTCTCCCTGCAGGCAGCGGGAAACTAATCGACTTTAACTTTTCTTCCTATATTATAATAAATAACCAAGATCAAACATCTGGAGGTCAAACTACAGGAGGCGTCCGTCTGAGGGGCTGGAGGACGTCCACCAGACGTTCATAGATTAAACATTTGATCTATAGATTCTCTTATGGATCTAGAAATATTTAGGATTAGTTTTCTGGTTATTCAAGCACTTTGTGTTTAGATAGTTTATAGTTGTGTCCCTATGGACAGTCATTTTAAATGTGAACCTGAGATAAAACGTCAGTCTAGAGCCCTGAGGGTCTGGTCTCCAGACCATCCAGTCCAGGTCTGGTCTGGTCCAGATCCAGAGCCTCAGACAGCAGGTCACTTACCAGCCCCAGCTCCCTGGGTGGCCCCTGAGCCTGAGCCCCCCATCCGCAGGTACATGAGGCCCAGCATGAGGAAGAAGAGGCAGGCGGCCGTCAGGAGGACCCTGGACAGGTAGAGGGCGCTGAAGGTCCTGGAGGACACGGGCTCTTCCCTCCTGAACTGGAGGAGCAGCTCGTCCTCGGGAACAGAGACTTTCTTTGGACCCGCCGGGATGTGATTGTGGTTCGAATGGTTCCCCCTGTGGGTCTGGTTCTGGACCCGGCTCTGGCTGCTGTTGAGGCGGGCTCTCAGGCCCAGGGAGGCCGTGGGTCCGGACGGCCCGTCCTCACCGTGGACGTGGTTGTTCCTGGGTGCTGACCCCGGGGGGTCCTCCTCGGGGGACTCATACCTCCTCCTGTGGCCCCGCGGGCCTCCTGGGGGGTCCAAACCTCTTCCAGTGCATTCTGGGTCGTCCCCGTTAGGATTCGGATCAGGGTTCTTCCCTCCGCCCCGAGACCCCCTACGGGGTTGGACCGGCACCGTTTTGTGGCTCCGCCGGAGTTCCAGGCTGCTCCGGTCCCGGGTCCGGCCTACCGGAACCTCCATCTCCTCCTCGTCGGAGTCCGAGTACTCTCCGGCCAGTCTCAGAGACCCGCCGCGACCGTTAACGGGATGAGGTTCATCCTGACCCACATCCCGGTTCAATGGGACGCTCCTCGGGCCGTCCGGTAGCGGAGCTGAGTACTCGGTAGTCCCGCCGTCATACTGCCTCTTAATGGTACCGGGTCGAAGCGGAACCGGTCTGTTATTGGTCCGGTTCCCCCTCCGGTCCAGACCCTTCCGGCTCAGAGGAGTTTCCGCGTCCGACTCGTCCGAGCTGAAGCCGAGGACGGAGGCCTTCAGGCCCGGTCTCCGGCCTGGGCTCGGCCGCGTGACGTCATGTCTGGATCCCGTCGAGCTGCTGGTTCCGCTCCCGTAGACCTTACCGAGCCGGGAGCCCCGCTGCTGCTGCTGCTCCTCACGGAGCTTCTTCAGCTTCTTCAGATACACCGGGCGCGTGTTCTCCGTGACCGGACCGGGAGTGAAACCTAAACACTTCAACTGAGAAAAAAGCTCTTCATCCGTTAACGGTGTGGTCGCCATCTTGGAGAAAAATATGTCGTCGAGGCTGCTATTCTTCTTCTGCTGTTTTTTCTTCTTTGCTGGTAGTCATTGGTGGTTGAAAGGTAACTTTACCGCCACCTTCCGGTGAAACAGTGAACAACAAGTGAACAGTGTCATTCTCTCCCCCATCATCCGGGTGTTTTTCTCCCAGTCTAAAGAGGTGAGGCACATAGTGAGCAAACACAAACAAACTTTACTTTACTTTATTGGAAAATGGTGTTCTCACATAATTATACTCCTCACAGCTCCACCCTGTGGAATAACAGGGTAATAACAATAAACAGGAACACCTTGTTTGTTTCAAACCTCATGGATGAAAATGGGGATTTAATTGATTTTAACATTTTTATTAACAAATTTAAGTTAAATTGCCCATACAGAGATTTTAAAGCCGTATGTAAAGCAATCTTACTTCCACTAATTCAATTAATCAAAAATACCCCACTATATTCCAAAGTGTCTGCTACACTACCAAAGTTAAAAACTGGAAAATGTATTTTACTGGGAAAAAAATGTAATAACGAATTCATCAAAAACACATTTAAATCTCTTCTTTTTACAGATTTTAATCCTGTCCCAAATAATAATCTAATTATCCTACCCACAGTCAAAGAAATTCAATTTAAGATTATAAATAATGACTACCCTGTAGCAGAAACCTTAAAGAAACGATTTAAATTTGAAACAGAACCATGTGCCTTTTGTGGAGAAAACAATGAAACTATTCTACATTTGTTCTTCTCTTGTCGCATCACCTTAACATTTTGGAAAGAAGTTATCACCTAGAATTGGCCATACCATTATTCTGGATCCTGTTCAAACCCTTCTTTATGTTGAAAACATACCCAATAAATACCAGAAACTTATTAATATTGGTTTTAGTTTGAGTAAATATCACATACATTGTAAAAAATGGAACAATGGTCTGCCCTCTGCTGCTGGTTTTAAAAATTAACTGAGGAAATACTTCCAATGTTTGGAACTACTGTCTGACAGAAACCCGTTTATAAAGGATCTGCTCAAACGTACTGCTGCCTGGCTCCTACCTCTGTTTGTGACGGCCTTACATTGTAAAGATGCTGTAACCCCCTCATTTCATTTATGTTAATTATTTATTTTGAGTTTTTGTTCTTTATGTTCTACTTACTTTGATGTTGATAAGAACCTATCTGTACTTTTGACATAATTTGACATTGTATAAGATGCTATATTCCTATTAGAACTTGTAAATTGTCTAAACTGTTAATAAAGTTTAAAAAATAAATAAATAAAATAAAATAGTGAGCAAACGACATGGCTTCAAAGATTCAGATGAAGAAAACAAGGTCACATTTTTAGTGAACAAAGACGTTCAAAGAATAAAAGTGAACAGTGCAATCATTTAGCTCGTCAAGACCTGGGAACCAATCATTTCTAAGCTATCTTTCATAACTTTTAAAGACTTAGTGTAGAGCTGAAAGTCATTTTAAAAAAAGGAAATTTTGAATTTTGTTCCTGTGAATAAAGAAATGGGAGAAGTCAGATTTTTCCTGAATCAAACCAAAGGTTATGTTGTCTCCTGACAGAGGAGAACTAAACCTTTAACAAAGACCAGTCTGTCCACAAGCTGTGTCCAGTTTCACAATAAGTAATCAACTGTTTCAATATCAATTTTGCTAAAGTTACAAATACGATCCTCTTTGTTAAAGCGTTACTTCTAAGTACGTCTTTAGATGGAAATGGAAGTCAGTCATTTATCTTCAAGTGTGCTTTAGAAGCAACAGGAAGGGATAAATACACGGTTCTTTGTTTTGGAATCAAATTTGGTCAAATTTAAATAAGATATCCTTTTTATAAATTCACCCAGAAAACAGTTTGTCTGTTAAGCAACTTTCTAATAAAGTAGTTGTTCCTTTTTTATTCAAAGCAAGATCCCTTGAAGAGATAAAGAGGGTCTGACTGGGGGTTAGAAGGTTTTTAGACAGGGGGGAGTGCATTAATCAAACACAGAACTTCTACAGGAGGAGGATTGAAGTTATAGTTCTCATTATCCAATAAAAGCCCATCATCATCCATTAAAGCTGTACTCGGTAATTTGGTAAACAATGTAACTTTTAACGTTTTATTCATGCCTCTTAACATTCTAACATAGTACAGCTATAAATATATTGTGGAGATTAAAAAAACCCTGAAATAAATCAATAAAGTGGTTGTCCCTCGGTTCTTTAAAAACCTCAGCCAATCCTATCATTTCGGACCAAAAGCAGCTATTGGACGATCCGTCTGTCTGTCTGTCTGTCTCCTGAAGCGCCTCACTTCCTCACTGCTTGGATCCTCCATTAATTCTGCTGGAGCATTTTTCAGCAGAACATCCAGGAAGTGAGAGGAGGACAGAAACAGCTGTTAGCGCTTCAGTTTTAGGAAAAAATACCAGAGTCCCAAAAAGAAAAACAACTTTTCAGCTGCAGGAAGCTAAAAACGTTTGGACGTAGAAAGAGGAGAAACCTGGGGGAACGTTAGCATAGCGTTTAAACAGCTGGTGTTTAGCTCTCTATTGTTACTGTGGTAATGCATGGTCCCATGGGACGTGCATATCAGGATTATACCCAACGTGAGGGGTGAGAGTGCTGAGTGTTTTTGTAAAATAGCTAGCTTGTTTGGATATTAGTGCAGCTTTAAATGTGTTACTGACCAAACCGGCCTTTAAAGAATTCCTGAATCTTTCCAAAGAAGGATTTTATGATTTCTCACCAAATGCCTAAAGGCACACTATGTAACTTTTTCATATTTTAAATTCTTTTCCTTGAGCCAGTATGTGCTAATTAGGGATGGAGCTGGATACAAATACAGTATTCGGAAAGCATCAAATAGGTTTTACCGAATACTTATTTCCAACAAATACTTTAAAAGTTATTTGTATTCGGGAACAAGAAAAACTTTATATTAAACAGTTGCGTTCCTCACGAGACTGCGGTGCATCATGGAGTGAGTGAGTGACGTTTAGGAGTCAGGATCTCAGTCCAGACGGACCGGTGTAAGGAGCCATACAGGTCTGGATTGACCTGCGGCGACAGAAGCCCCTCGCGACCTGCGCAGATACGCCGATGGCACCCGCTATGGGTCTGGATGAGGACTCCAACCCAAGTCCTCAGGTCCACAGACCAGAATCTACTAACAGCTCCAACCCGAGTCCTCAGGTCCACAGACCAGAATCTACTAACAGTTCCAACCCGAGTCCTCAGGTCCACAGACCAGAATCTACTAACAGCTCCAACCTGAGTCCTCAGGTCCAGACCCGCTCCCAGGGCCCATGGAGGAGGTCCAGGCCCCAGACGCCCAGGGCACATTGTAGCTGCCTGCAGAGTAGCTCCACTTCCTGAAGCTGTGGGAGGCGCAGCGCCATTTTGTGGTGGATTTTATGAGGTATTGACAGCTTTGTGGACACAATTGGCTTGAGAGCCAGAAATAGGCTCACGGGCCAAATCCACCTATTGAGTACCTATGCTGTAGATCAGGTGTGCCCAAGTCCAGTCCTTGAGAGCTACTCTCCTGAAAGCTTTAGATGCATCCCTGCTCAAACACACCTGTATTCCCTCATCAGTAAATCATTCAGCTCTGCAGAGACACAGGCTGTGTCCGAATCCAGGGGCAGGACGCTCATGAGGACGTGGACTTGCTGGTCTACCTAGGTTGGGTCCTCGCTCGACCGCTAAGGCCGGAAATAAGCGTCTCTGAATTCAGACGGTCTAGCCTCATACTTATCCCCGCCCCTCAGTCCAGTCGCTTAGCAACCGTGACAGCGCCGACAGACAGGCTAAAGCTAATAAAATGGATCTAAAGAAACACTTGAAGCTCTTTTATGACGACTTATTTCCTAAACTTTCATTTAAAACATTCAAGCTAGCTTACATTGATTTCTTGTCTTAAATAACATGAAAAATAAAATTTTCAACCTCTTTTGTGGAGATTTTTATTATTAAACTTCATATAAAGATAAACAAAACATTCCTAAACACAAGCTTTTTATCATCTTTTGAGAAACTGACATTTAAAACTGGACTGCTCTCTGGTTTTTTCTGCTACTGCTGCTAAATTGATGAACCAGTAGAATCCAACGACCGTCACGCAAAGCATCCTGGGATAGGCTTGGCCAGCGAGGATACACCAGACTCGTCCTCGAAATTGGGGTGGAATGAGGATGTATTTGAGGACACATGGATGAGTATCCTTCGAATTCGGACAGCACTCGTCACGGCGCTGTGACGTCATCGGCCTCGAAATGCGTCCTCGGAAGCGTCCTGCCCCTGAATTCAGACACAGCCCTGGTAACGAGACATTCGTTTGATTCAGGTGTGTTGGAGAAGGGCTGCATCTAAGAGTTCCAGGATGGTAGCTCTCGAGGACTGGACTTGGGCATCCCTGCAAGGTCAGGCTGAGACGAGAGGGATCCAGGCATAAGACGGTAGAAGGCTACTCACAAGTTAGCAGAGGATGAAGGAGGCTATAGCAGGTGGATGGCTTGGCTCAAGCTAGCAGAGATCCAAGCTATAGCTACAGTATGAAAGTGTGAAGGCTGAGGATCAACAACCCCACAGAGAGGTTTCACCAGGCCTCTTTGTGGTCAAACAGGATGTATCTCAGCCTCAAGGCCTCAGGGACCCGGGTTGGAGTGTGGGGGGGTAATCCAAAGACACAAACCACATTGATCTAAAAAGATTTCAGGGGCTTAATAATAAAAAAAAAAAAACATACAAAAAGTTTACAAAATGGGAATAAAAGTGTAACACACAAACTTTTAACAATCAGGGACCAACAATAAAAGTTAGGCTGCCATCTAAAGGCCAGTTCATCCTCTACGTCTACGAGAAGCAAGAACTTTGTCCTCGCTGGAGGAGCTCCGAGAACGAGAAAAAACCTTCATTTCAGCAGAGATCATTCATACTCCCCGAGAACTCGGCTGCTGAACTCCTTCAGCGGTGTGTCATTCAGGTGTGTGTGTGTGTGTGTGTGAAGGGGAATGTGTGTGTGTGTAGATAAAGGATCCCTCCTCATGTGAGCAGACATTCAACTGGGTCGTTCTGTTCTCGCAGACCCCCGGAGAAAACAAAGGTCTTTCTTCTGCATTCCCTCAAGGAACTCCTGTCAGACATTCTGAAAGTATAAATGAAACTCACTGAGCTGTTGGACTAAACCATCTGTTTATTCAGCTCTACTGCCAGTCCCACGGTTACACACTACGTTATTCCAGACTCTCCAGCTCAGGATGCTGAGCTAACACCAAAGTAAAGTGCAGCTTTATTAGTGTTTTTATTTCAATCACTCCTTTAAAACAGAGCTGAGAGGGACAAACTAAAGTATCAGTGCAGTTTCCAGGGCATCGTTAATAACGTGAGCTCCAGTAACAGCGGACTGCTGACCTGTGAAGGCCTCAGAAAGGATTTCACATCTGCAGAGAGACGACGCAGGTCAGTTCAGAAGAAACACCAGCAGCTCACTGTACTTGGGTAACAATTAAAATGATGCATTTCATTATTCTAAAGAACTTTTCCTCTACAGAAATGACCTCTGAAGACTCAGCTTTGAGCTGCCTAAACGTGGCTGAATGTCAGGGAAATCCCGACTTCCTGTCCTTTCTTCACAGGCTTGTTGAGGCTTTCTGATAAAGAGAAGTAGATTTTATTCTGGTCATCTCCTCTTCAGCTTTAACAAAGACCGACAGAGTCCCAACAGCTGAAGTAAAAACAGGTGGTTCATGTCCTGCATTGAAGAAGGTCAACTCAAAGTTTTGTGGGAGTAAACAGGGACTATGAAGACGTCTCCAGAACCTGTCCAGGACATTGTCCTCAGTGTGTCCTTTCAGCATCGTCCACAGGATGAAGACAGTGCCCTGACAGTTAGCGGACGGCAGACAGACGGCGCTACTCTACTGCCATGGCCTCTGTGGAAGTGGGTTGGGGTTGGGGTAAATGGGGGCTGGCGTTGGGAGGGGGTAGGCGGGCACAGCTGTGTTGGGGTTGGGCGGATATGTCGGAGCGGGGTACTGCGTCACCATCTGGGGCTGGCTCTGAGGAGTGGCGTGAGCCGGTGAGGAGGCTGCAGAAGACCCGGCGGGGAGGTGGAGGTAGAGGGGGGCGGACGGAGCAGAAGGGGCCGACGGTGCTGTCGGGGTTGGAACCCTCTGCAGAACAACGTGTGGGTACAGCTGGGACTCGGACCGGTAGAGTCCGGGCATGGAGGCCTTCAGTAAGCTCTCTTGACTCCTGAATGAAAAGGAGACAAAAAGAATGATGTCACTGTTCAGTTTGTGTCAGAACAGAGCTTCAGCTCTCTGATTTGATCAAACGTTCTCCAGGTGTTCTGCAGGTTCCGTGGTGGAGTGATGAGACCTCTGGACTCTGAATCCAGTTTTTATCATTCTGACATTCACAGGTTTCAGATGGATTTACAGTATTCTAGATCAGAGGCTGATCACCAGGATGAAATCATCCTTAAAGCTGATGAGTTCCCTCTGAGGTCCGTTCAGGTGTTTTAGAAGCGCGTGGTGTAAAAAAGACATCCTTTATTTTATTAGTTGGACATGTTGAGACATGATTTAGGAGGTTCCATGTGATTCTATTCATAAACTGTTCCATGTCCCTTTAAAGCAGCACTGAGTGACTTTTAACCAGTAGGGGGCAGTAGGAGGCTACGATTAAAAGTTTCACTTTTACCGTCGTAAATCATCTCACACCTGAACTTTTCCAGCCCAGTCTGCGATAATCTGTCAGACAAGTTGTTGTTTTTACATTTCTTTTGAACGTATAAATATATAAGTTCATAAACAGTCTATCTTTCTCTCTCTGCCGGTTCTACCGTAAAGCAGAAAGTGACATCATCCTGGAGGTACGGGCCGAGGCTCAAAACTGGTATCTGGCCAGTAGAGGGCAGCAGAGTGCTGTCAAACATGAAACTGGTCAAGTTTCTAACTAAATAATCACTGAGATCAATTTTAATGCTCTAACTTAAAGTGTTAAAAACTGCTCAGTATTGCTTTAAAGGTGGATTTGGTAAATAATGTAGCTTAAAACGATTTTTTTCCCCTCATGCCTTTTAAAGGTTCACTGAGGAGTCTTCAAACCAGCTAGGTATCGCTAGCTAGTTTACACAAACACGTCTCAGAGCTCTCACCCTCCCGTCAGGTATAATCCTTATGCCGCGCCTCCTCCAGACATAGGACCACACATTACCACAGTAACAATAGAGAGCACAACACCAGCCGTTGAGACGCTATGCTAATGCTCCTCCTGGTTTTTCTTCTCTCTACGTCCAGTAAAGTTAAGAAAGTTAAATCAGTAGTTTTTGCCTTTCAGCTTTTCTTGGAGTTCCCAGGGCCTTCCCAGGAACACTCGGGGCTCAGCTCCATATTTCGTGATGGCAGACTAAATGACCTCGTTCCTGACTGCAGACTAAGCCCTGATCCATTGGTCCACCTTATCTCAGATATCCAATCCTCTACTTGAGACAAGGCTTCATTCAAAGCATTTTTCAATTACTTCCATTTTTATTGTAATAGAAAGTACTGTCCCTAATAATATGTCACCTGTGACAGGCGGTTTACCTCTGGTATCCTCTGTTCTCATATCCACTGAGACCTCCTGTCAGGTAGAGGGGGCTGTCGGGAGCCAATCGAGGATTCATCCTTTGGGACAAGTGGAAGATCTTGGGAGGAGGGAACGCCTCCCACTCCCCTTCTTCTGTCTCTAGCCAACACTCACTGCGCCGACTTGCGACTTTATCTCTCCGTCTGAAAAAGACAAATCTTTATCAACCAAACCGAGTTTAAGAAAAGCCAACAATCGTTTTGTTTTGGTCCCACCTGCTCCGTCCCTCTTTTTTGGTACGGTCTCGACTGGAACGCTCCTGCAGGCAGCAGACCAGGAAGGACAGGGACATGGCAAAAATGACAATGCCACTCACCACTGAAGCCAACACAGCCACTCTCAGACCACGGTCCTCTGGTCTGGGGATCGCTGTTATCAAGAGAAGGGGAAAGAGGATGTGATTGGTGACCACAGAACAAGACAGAACCTGTCCCCGAGGAGAAGAGGGCAGCCAGGTTCTTCGGCACCTGGGAGTCAGTGGGGGGTTCAGCATCAACGATACGTCAACACATGGCTTGGACCTGGGATTAAACCCTGACCTCCGAACATTTTGACTGAGTGTTTCTTCAGTTTAATCTCTAAGCTTTTTTCTTTCTCCTGATAGAAGTACCACATTGTCTACATACATGTTGAAAAGTTCAACTCATGAAAGTACATCCTGTAGTTCTCATTTCATTACATTTATAAGACATTAAAACATTTTGACAGGAGAAGCCCAACAGTTGTTTTCAGTTGCTTTCTTCTGCTCTCAATGAGTGCAGACATATATTTGTTCTCTCCTCCCTCCCCGGATTCCTGCTGCTTGATGCTGCGCTGTCTGTCTGACTATCCGGAGCAACTTTCTGCATCTTCTCTGGATTCAATTATGGATTTAGTCCGCTGGTCGATCAACTCAATTGACAAGATTCTTTTCACTTTTCAGACAGTGAAGGGAGCGTCGACGTGCCCCGATTCAACCCATCCATCCACCATGTACCCTGGTTGGGTACATGGTGGATTCCTGGAGTGAATGGAAGATCATGTGCCTCTGGCTGCTTTCTATCGAGGACTCCGAAGATGTCTACATGATTCGGATTATGGTAGCCGGATTTCTACTGATTGGAGCTTGTGGATTCTTGGCGTAACACAAACTTTTGGAGAAGACGGGTTCAATTGGTAAACTACCCTCCCTCACTGAGTGTGTCAGGCCGGGGAACTCAGACTCTGGCGCTACAAGATCTAATCGTAAGACTGAGGATCTTATCTGACTTGTGTGCAATTTAGAAACCAGCTTGGAGAAGACCCTGGCTGGAATGGAGGGACACTAATTACCCCCTGATCAGCTGTTTGGGCAGGTGACGAGCAGCATGGACAGAGAGGCTGAGGAAATGATCTCTGCCTGTTCCCAAAACATTCTGTTATCTGAACCTGGCCTCCCCGAGTTCAGCCTTGAGCTGAAGATTTCTCAACCTGCTGCCGCTCCGCCCCTCCCCCTCTGCCTACAGGAGTCTGTGGCCTCCTGGTTCGGTTCGGAGCTCGTTTCACAATGTCCTATGTAAAGGTGGACAGTCCTCACTGCACTGGACACATAAACAACACCACTAAGCTCCTGTTTGGGAGCCTTGTCCTCTGGGTGACCAGTTTCTGTCTGAGGTGCTTGTCATGGACCGGGGTAGGTCAGGACCCAAACGCAGGAGGACGGAGGACGGAACAGGTGAGGTTAAACACAAAACAGCTCCCCGACAGGAAGTGACTGAACTAAACAGCATCTATAGAGAGGAGCTAATCAAGGAGACGAGATACACCTGGAGGGGATTCGTGCAGGACACAGGAGGAGGAACACCAGGGAGCAGAACATGACAGTGCTGTCCGGTTTTAACTAGGGATGGGAATTTAAAGAGCTAATTTTGATTTAAAAAATAATGCGTAAAAAGTGGTGTGGTTGTAGGTTTAATGATCTTACTAGTGTGTCTAGTCATGTTTAACTGCTCTGTGTTAGCTGGTGGAGCTAGCGCTAATGCTAACTACTACATAATGTTAGTACTCCAATGAGCCTGTTGTTTAAGACTGGCATTATTAAAGCTGATAATAAAATAATAAAGTTCTGTACTGTTAGATCGGTCCAGTTTTTAGTTTTCTACTGTTTGGAATTTAAATAGTTTTTCAGAAAGTAAAGGAGCTTGAGTTTACAACAGTAATGTTTATTTCTATTATTTGATTCTGTCCTACACTAATAGTATTTTAAATAAATAAAAAAGGCTTTTGGGGCCAAATTTTATTGTACTAATAAAATGCAATTAATTGATTACAAAGCCTGTAATAAATGTGATACATTTTTAACCGAGTCCCACCACTAGTTCACTGAGGAGTCTTCAGACAAGCTAGGGATCGCTAGCTGTTTTACACAAACACGTCTCAGAGCTCCCACCCCCCCCGTCAGGTATAATCCTTATGTCTCCTCCGGACAAGGACCGCACATTGCCACAGTAACAACAGAGAGCTAAACACCAGCCGTAGAAACGTTCCCCCAGGTTTCTCCTCTTTCTACGTCCAAACGTTTTAAGCTTCCTGCAGCTGAAAAGGTGTTTATCTTTTTGGGACTCTGGTATTTTTTCCTAAAACTGAAGCGCTAACAGCTGTTTCTGTCCTTCTCTCACGTCTACACTGAAATAAATGATTCTGGCCCTTAGTATCTTCATATTTAAATTAGGTTACTTTTACTGATTTAATCACATTTTTTTATTCTAATTCAATTAATTGCAACATTTAATGCATTCTTTTAAAAGCACATTATTAATTCAGTAAATGTAACTTGAAAAAAATATGTACACCCAACATGACCATTACTTAATTTATTTCTGTAAATTGAACTTAATTTTTTATGTCGATTTTACTTAATTTATTTCTGTAAAGTGAACTTAATTTTTTATGTTGGATTTACTTAATTTATTTCTGTAAAGTGAACTTAATTTTTTATGTTGGATTTACTTAATTTATTTCTGTAAAGTGAACTTAATTTTTTATGTTGGATTTACTTAATTTATTTCTGTAAAGTGAACTTAATTTTTTATGTTGGATTTACTTAATTTATTTCTGTAACTTGAACTTAATTTTTTATGTTGGATTTACTTAATTTATTTCTGTAAAGTGAACTTAATTTTTTATGTTGGATTTACTTAATTTATTTCTGTAACTTGAACTTAATTTTTTATGTTGGATTTACTTATTTTATTTCTGTAAAGTGAACTTAATTTTTTATGTCGGATTTACTTAATTTATTTCTGTAAAGTGAACTTAATTTTTTATGTCGATTTTATTTAATTTATTTCTGTAAAGTGAACTTAATTTTTTATGTTGGATTTACTTAATTTATTTCTGTAAAGTGAACTTAATTTTTTATGTTGGATTTACTTAATTTATTTCTGTAACTTGAACTTAATTTTTTATGTTGGATTTACTTAATTTATTTCTGTAAAGTGAACTTAATTTTTTATGTTGGATTTACTTAATTTATTTCTGTAAAGTGAACCTAATTTTTTATGTTGGATTTACTTAATTTGAGTTCGTGCAACACTCATGACGAAGGAAAATTGAGTAAATTGAACTAAACATTTTTTTCAGTGCAAGATGTTCTGCTGAAAAATACACCCTTATGCATTAATGGAGGATCCAAGCAGTGAGGAAGTGAGGCGCTTCAGGAGACAGACAGCAGGATTGTCCAATAGCTGCTTTAGGTCTGAAACGTCTGATTGGCTGAGGTTTTTAAAGAACTGCGAGGAAACCACCTTATTGATTTCTGTTGGTTTTTTTTAATCTCCACAATATATTTATAGCTATGCTATGTTAGAATGTTGTTAAGAGGCATGAAAACAAACGTTTTAATCTACATTGTTTACTAAATTCCTCAGATCTCCTTTAAATGACTTCATGAGTACAGATGCCACACTTCTTGAGGAGGTTGTGAGTGAGCATAAATACTCCAGGTGTGCACATCCCACGTCTGCTGAGGCGTACGAGCGCAGCAGCTCATTCGCCTCTGTGTCTCCTCCATCTCATCTTGTTATTAATAATGTTATTATTAATAATTTTAGGCATTAAAGTTAGCTTGATTTCTCCCAGTTGTGTTAACGTTTTCCTGGAATGTTCCACAGGGAAAAAGTAAATCGCTCCACAACGTACAGGTTGTGTACGTCCATCCATTCAGAGACTGTTCTTCCATGAACCGTGTTCTGGTTGTGGCCTTCTTACTGGCTACCAGTAGAGTCTGTAACAGATCCTGTTTGTTCAGGCTGGTTGGAGTATCACCAGCTAGAGGACAGTGAAGCTCTCCTCTAGTTGTAGACCAGTCATCAGTTTCAGGGTCTTTACCACTTCTGTCCACTAGGTGGAGATCTTGAGGCACTCCCAGCTGATGTAGAGCCACAGTTCCTCCAACGTTGACCACGCTCCGGGTTTTTACTTTGCAGCTCCACAGATCTAGAGGTAATGGGGAAACTCACAACAGTTCTCCATGAGTCCGAGCTCGAGGTTCTTGATACGATCTTACAAACATTTAAACAACTTTCCTCAGATATTTGAATTCCAGTTTCTTTCCCCCGTCTGAACTCGATAGTGGATATTTTCTTTCCTGATTGTAGTACAGAGCAGATCTTATACGTCTGTTTTTTAGTCACTATCTTCTTACTTGCATCCATAAAATATTGTTTAGGGATTTTCTATCCTGTGATTTAGAAACAAGTGATGTCTAGTTGTAAACACAACTGTCTGATATTGTGTCTAGACTTATCATAAAATACAATCAAACGTCACGTCTCACTTTCATGTAAACTTGATAGAAATTCACTGCTGCAGAAAAGCTATAATGACCTTTAATTTTCTTTATTACATACTATTGAGCACTTTTCTTTTGACTTAAACATTTGTATGCATTCACAGTCAGGGCTGCAGGCTCCAAAGAGACTTGTCAATTTTAGGCAGAATTTATTTAACAAAAATGGAAAGTCTCTCAAGATGTATTTACCCAATGTACTCAAACACTATCTCAAATAAATTACTAAAATCCTTCAACCAGATTAATTTAATTAATTCCGCATTGAACTTCCTCTTCAACCAACTTGGTGGTTTAAACCTGCTGCTAGTTTCTGACTCCGATGCGAATAAGCTTCCTGTCTCAGAGTTCCATGAACAAATATTACTATACTGGAAAATGTTGTACACACATACTTTTTCACCTCACTCTACAACAATCTGTAATAACAGATATGTGTTGCACCGTAACAAATCTTTATTCTCCAAAGACTGGTTTGAAAGAGGCATTTGGTCAATAATACATTTAATGGATGATGCTGGTAACTTACTGGACTATGAAAACTTTTGTATCAAACATGACTTCAATCCCCCATTTTCAGAATTTATGTGTGTGCGTAATGCGCTTCCCCAAGAATTTGTGTTTCTACCTAAAAACATTATAACCTATCAAACTACAGTATACAGCCACAACTACCCTCATTATCTCTGCAGGGAGTTTTGCTTTTGGATAAAAAATGTAACAACAATTTTATTAGGAAATGTTTAACAGACAACTTATTTCCTGGACGACAAAACAAAAATGATATCTTAAACAAATTTGACAAAAAAAAAAAAAAAAAATTACAAAACTAACAACTATGTACTTAAACTTTTCCTATTGCTCCTAAAGTCAAGGAAAGACACTTCAAAATAATGAATGATATATATCCATCTAAAGATTTACTTAGGAGACGCTTCAACATAGATGATAATAAATGTACTTTCTGCAAAACTGATATTGAAACAACAGATCACCTTTTTTCTACTGTGAATCTGTTCATGTCTTCTGGACAGACTCATCATCCTGGTTAAACTCTGAATCCTCAACACCGATTTCTCTCACAAGAGATGACATAACCTCTGGTTTAATTCTAAAAAACAAAAATGACAAACTCTGTATTAATGTTATTATTTTTCTCGCTAAATTCTTTATCCACAAAAACAAAGTTCAAAAATGTCCCCCTACACTGAAAAAAGAGAATAGTTGAACCAACTTAATTAAA
>SSNR01000385.1:145090-179267 GCA_006937965.1 Callopanchax toddi
TGTTTCAACTGGTAACAAGTAATTTAAGTTTATCCAACTTAAATTATCAAGTTTGTTTAACTTGACAGATTTAAGTCAAACTCACTCAAATCATTTAGTTTCTTACAAATTAAAAATTCAAATCCTTCTGACCTAAATTTATGTAAAATAAACTCAAATTTTTAGGTTTTTCCAAATGAAAACACTGAACTATCAAAAGCACATTATCAATGACTTCAAACTTAAAGAGCCTGGGGCGCCAGAGAAAACTCACACAGCATGAAGAACATGCAAGCTGGCCACAGAGCTGGGAAGTGAACCCACAACCTCCTGACTGTAACAGTGCTAACAACATGCACCACCAAGCAGCTCACTGTTTCATATGATTTTAAAAATATTATGCAATGAACACTTTTTATACTTCAACATGTTTTCCTGCTCCTTGAATGGAGTTGAGTATTTATGAATACTTAGTTTTTGTCGCTAACCTGCTAGCAGGGCTTAGCTAGTCATAAATATTTAACTCCATTCAGGAAAGTATAAAATAGTGTTTATTGCATAATTACTTGCATTTGTGCAAAATTGTTAAATTTGTGATGTTCTCACAAACTTTAAAATGTTCCATCTCTGCAATGAATTATTTTTTCTTTTAGCCGACTTGAAATTCTAATTACAAAGGAAGTATTTTACACTAAAAACTAAAATAACATGCTAAAACACACATTTAAGATGCTTTACATTTAAACTAGTTCACTCATTGATAATGTGCTTTTTGATAATTCAGTTTTTCAATTTGGAGAACTTCATAATTTGAGTTGAATTTATATAAATTTCAGGCAGAGGGATTTGAATTTTTGATTTGTACGAAACTAAATGATTTGAGTAAGTTTTGACTTGAATTTGTCAGATTAAACTAACTTAATAATTTAAGTTGGATAAACTTAATTGAATTATTTGTTACCAGTTGACACAATTCAATTAAGTTGGTTCAACTTGTCTTTTTCTTCAATGTGAATATCACTGACTTTTACTTTGATTGAGCCCAAAAACTTAAGTTGTTCTGACTAAACCAAAATAAGAGGTCAGATTTAGGTCAATAAGTCCATCAACTGAACTACAGCCCACATACTCTTTTTAGAGTGCAACTTATCCTATTTAAAAAATGACTTTCTGCTTTATACTAAGTCTTTAAAAATTATGAAAAGTAATATAGCTCAGAAATTATATTCTTTCCTAAGTGATGATTCCCAGGTCCTAACAAGCTAAATAATTGTTACATACCCTTGCACTGTTCAATTTTATTTTCATTTCATTATTATTATAATTATTTTTATTTTTTTCATTTTATTGTTGTTTTTTAACATCTGGAAAAATGACGCATTTTATTGCCTTGTATATTTTAGGCCATATGTTTCTTGTTTGTTTGTGATGACATCTTTAAAGGTTTTTGAAAAGAAGAAAAAAAAAGGTCTATTTGTCTTGATGGTGCCTGAAAGGCTCTCATCAACATAAGAGTGGGAAGAGAGGACAGCTCCTTCACACTTAGTGGATGTCCAGGTGTTTCGAGCCCCTCCAGGATGCACGCTGCGGTCCGTCCCCCAGACCCGCCCTCTCCTCCAGGACAGAGGACCGCGCCGAACCGCTCACCAAGTGCTCAGGTGTGTGACTCGTAATCCGTCAAAATGACTGACGCCCTTTAGATTTGTCCATAAAGTCAAAAAAAGGTCAATGAGGGAAAATATAGTTGAACATGACGGTCCTGTGGTTTTAGTTCTGTAGGAGTCAGTTTCTCTTATGTTGGTGTTTGACATCAGGGGTGATCCTAGGGGGGGCCAGTGCCCCCCTGTGGCCCCCTGCTGAGTGTTTTAGATTGTGTCCCTCTATAAAAGCAGCAGGCCCCAGCCTGCCCCCCCCCCCCCCCCCAATGTTGGTCTAGAACTGCCACTGTGTGACATTCACAATACATCTGTCTGAGCAGAGGGGTGTGAGAGAGGAAGGGATGGTGAATAACTAGTCTTTAAAGTAGTTTTAGCTTTAAAGAATCAACTCAATGACTAAAACCAGCATCTCTTACACAGATTCCACCCAACAAAGGGCTCAAATGATCAGATTTATGGGATTATTGATCATAAAGTGTGCTAAATTAACCTACAGATCCAATAAGTACACTGAAGAAAGAGAACATTGGTCTAACCTAAGAAAACAGGGGTCTAACTTAAAAAAATGGAAGTAATCAGTCACAAGTAATTTAATTAGGTTTATCCAAGTTAATTTATTAAGTTTGCTTTGAACAAACTTAATAAATTAACTTTGAAAGAACTTAATTTAATTACATGTGACCGATTACTTCAATTTTTTTAAGTTAGACCCCTGTTTTCTTAGGTTAGACCAATGTTCTCTTTCTTCCAGTGTATCATACGTCAACAATTGTCCCGTTTCCACTGTCGGAACTTCGGGGTAATTTTAACGGAACTTTGAGGCGCGTGACTGTTTCCATTATGCGGGCCATTTTGAGAGGGCCGTCTTCAGGGACATGTCAGGGACCAACGGAGTCCCTGATCAGGGGCAGGTACTGGGATCGGCCCGATAGATTCATGGAGTGGGAAATGTGGTTAACTCGTGCTGATTGGCTGTGGGATGAAGGAAAATGATGAAAGCAGACGGCGCCGAGATAAATGACCTGTGTGTTGTTGTCGGAGCTTGTAAAATGACCGTGTCTTTGAGGTTGGATTAGTTCGTCATCAAGTCTACTCATCCTTCTGTTCATCACTCCATCACTGTGGATAAAAACAGAGAAATACGCCGCAACCATCGCTTCTTTGTCCATCGTTGATCTATTTATTATTCTCCACTTCCTTGTCTGTTGGCGCCTTTACGCTTGTCAGTGACGTCGATGCTGACGTCTTACAAAAGTTCCGGAAAGGTGTGGTCTGTAATGGAGACACAACAGCTGAGAGGACCGAGCCACAGGAATGTCCCGGTCACTTTCCCCCTCACAGAAATTACCCCGAAGTTCCGACAGTGGAAACGAGGCTCCTGTGTGCCCATGTGTGATGATGTGTCTCTTTGTGAGTAGAAAACTGTGACTGGCTGGCCACCCCTGGCCTAAAGCATAGTTATCGTGCCAGATTCATAATATTAGACCCCTAAATGAGTTTTACGTGAAAGGGTCGTAAATCCACACACCTTCACAGACAGGCAGGTAGTTGCTCCACTGTGCTTTGCCTCTCCTGACGTCGCAGTAGATTTTGTCACTACCGACCAGCTGGTACCCGTCCCTGCACCAGAAGGCCAACACGCTGCCGGCTGACACTCCGGTGCCACTCTCCACATAGAAGGATCCACGGCGAGGCGGCAGGAGAGGAGTGCAGGACAGGCCTGGAGAGAGAGCAGCAACAGATGAACGCACCGCTGTGAAAACGACGTGACTACGAACCAGGTAGTTAGTGGTAAAACTTCTAGAATGTTCCTCAATACCAACGTTAGAAAATAACAGGCTTCAGGGTATGATGAGACCCAGATGGATGCTAAGAACTCATCGTGATGATCGGAGACCCGTCACAGCAGGTTGAACTTTATGGACCTTATGATACATGAAAACATGTCACTGAATCTCATACTTCCATCAAATGAAAACCATTCCCCACCTTGTTTTGATTCTAGACCCTTCCTAACTCCTAGGGTTGTGTTTCCTCCTCCTCGCTCTGGTTTTTCTCTTCACTGTAGTGCGGACGTTTTAGAGTAAACAGCTCTGGGGAACGAGGCAGAAGCACCTCATGGTGCAGCAGCTACAGTGTTCTTACATCATCTTGATGGATTCAAACACACAGCTTTATAAGTTAGGTGAAAATGTCCCACAAGGGTCAAATGTCCTGTAGAACGCCTTCATCAAGTCCACCTTCTGTGGAGGACAGACGCGTCCCCTAGCTCTCCGGTGTTCTGCTGCATTGTCTCGTCTAATCAGACCTCTAGGTTGTTCCCTCACTTTTCTTCAACATGGACTTGGTCAGCTGGACCCTGAGCATTATCGACAGTTTCTTTAAACTTTCAGAGCAGAGAATGGACACCTGCCTGTCCAATGGGGACGCACGCAGCGGGGTTCATGATGGATCCATGGCAGGAATGGAGCAGTGTGTGTCTCGCCCAGCGGTCCCTGGAAGATGCAGAAGATCTTTACATTTTTTGGATTATGATGGCCGGGTTACTGCTTGGTTCTGGTTTATTGAAAATGACTGGAGCTAGCAGGAGCGATTGGGAGAACTCCAACTGACCATCAGTAAAGATGGCAGGCCTTCAGTCAGTGGATGCTTCTCGTGTGTGACGCTAACCGGACTTCTGTTCCAACTTCTAGCTAAACTGGACTTTTTGCTTGGGACAGAAATGCTAACACTTTGTCTCACAGCACCACCGGGTTCCTGGGTGTGTTTAAGCCTGGAGCTGACTTCACCAGTCCAACATCCTGACTCGGACTTTGTTCAGCCTCCATTCTTAAATGGTGGGAAGGTAATAATGAAGTGCACTGACTGCCAGCAGCTATATTGAAGGAGAGGCAGCAGACAGAGGGAGGTTTTGTCTGAAGCTCCCCAGCCTGCAGGACTCTGAAGTGCCTTCGCTGTGAGCTGCTGACAGAAATACCCCCAGCTCTATAGGTCATTAATGTGGATTTGTCTCCCAAGAAATTCGGCCTGGTCGTCATGCCAACAGAAATCCCAACACTGCTTTGACTAAAGGGCCGATATAAGGAAGTAAATTAGACCTGTAGTGGGAAAGACTGGTTCTATGAGTGTTTTCTGTTGTGTTAATGCTAGCTAGTTAGAAATAGCAGCAAAGCTGAAGAAGCTGAATGGACAGCAGTGGCTCTACCGTCTCCTGCTTCCTGCTCTAGCATGTCAGCAGGATTTGTTGTCCTAGAAAGAACCTGGAATAGACAAAGCTAATCGGCTTTGCCTATAAGCCAATCAGATTGCTGGTGTTGTAAGGGTTAATGTTTACATTTTAGGCTTTTGGCTGATGATTAACAGAAGCTGCTTGCCGTCATAAGGCTTTGTCTAAATGGGAACAAGGGTAGAACCTGTTAGATGCTTGAAGAGGTAGAACTACAGGAGTTCCTCTTCTCTTATCTCTTGGTGATTGGTCAGCACACAGACAGAAATGAGTCTCTGTGAGGTCGTGGACAACTTAAGACACTGATAGGCCTCCTCTGTGGATTATGGCGAACATTGACTCTGTTCAGGTCAATAGGTTGTGTTACTGTGTTAATGATGAGGTTTAAGCCTTCCCTAAAGCTGAAATAACATCTTCTTATCAGCCACTAATCTGGAGGAGCAGGAGGTCAAGAACAACTTCTCAGTCCAAAAGCAGGTTGGACAGTCTCTGTGACCTGTCCAGGTATCCCAGTACCCCGCTTCTCGCCCTGGGATGCTGGAGGCTCATACTGGAGGGATAGGCTCCATGAATGGATGGATGGATGGATGGATGGATGGATGGATGGATGATAAACTCAAATACCTGAGTCAAACCCACAGACGTGCTGTAATCAGAGCGCGGTGTCCTGAGTCAGTGACAGAACTCTCTTCACCAGGGTTATTCACTTCTGGTCCTCGAGGGCCACTACCTGCATGTTTTCTGTGTTCGCTGCACCAGCTCACCTGATTGAATCAGCTCTTCAGCATGTCCTCAGGTTCTCCAGAAGCCTGCTAATCACCTATTGAATCAAACCAGGTGCGTTGGTGCAGGGAACATGGAAAACATGCAGGTAGTGGCCCTCGAGGACCGGACCTGAATAACCCTGAGCTTCACCATGAATCCAGTGTGGGTCTGGTTTGATTAGACTCACGGACCCTCAGAGACCTGCTCATGTCTTCTGCCTTAAAACATCAATCAAATCAAAACCACTTTATTATTCTCAGAGGGAGATTAGACTCTTCAGTAACTCGTTCATTACCTTCTGTCTTTGTGGTATTTCATAATGTTGATTAGTGTTAGTGTAATGTTTAGACGGGAGCACTCTTCAGTGCTTCTGGATCATCGATATTTTGTTGAATATGGATCGTGTTAGATGGTCTCTGAACTGGAGACTGGAGGACACTGAAGATCTTTACATTTTTGGATTTGTGATGACCGGGTTTGCGTTTATTGGTATCGGAGAAGTGCTGGTTTATCAGAAACTCACGGCGCTGACATCAGCAGGTGTCCTGCCCTCCGTGAGGGGCGCTGTGAACACTCGTTCTCAAAGGAGCCCCTGATGAATCACAGCCTGGAGCGTCTCTCAGCTCGGATCACTGGGAGTCGAGCCAGGATCTGACCATTTGGCTGGGAATGGAATCAGCTGAACAGACCCCCGACGTCACCCTGGAGGGCTGAAGATCAACTTCCCTCCAAAGAAGAGGCTGTTCTGAAACCCCCTCATCACATGGACTGTGGGCTCTGAGGGTTCTGGGTCGGCCACGCCCATCGGAAGAACAGCTGATAAAGACGCGTCACACTTCTGATGAAGAGCTGAGCTGCTGGTCGAAACATGTCAACAAAAAATGACCTATGACCTTTCATCTCTGAAAAAGAACCTTTATAATGATCGATAGAGGACGACGTGATAAATCCCAGCATACACCGGGTGTAACAAAATAAAACAGCTGTTCCCCCGGCCCCGTGCAGCGTCGCTCTGTCACCTCGCCTTCTGATTGGCTACATTCATCAGACTGCACGCTCATTTGAACACCACACATGTTGAGGTGTTGATTGGAGCAGACCAGAACCCTCTTAACACTCTAAGGAATATCTGACAGGATGATCTTTAGAGCCGTTACCGCAGCGTGATCCGAGCTTAAGCTGATGACATCCCATAATGGAATGTATACTGCTACCATGGCGACAGTAAGCTAATATGGAGAAAAACCTAAAGATCTGGTCCTGCTCCTCTTCTAGTCTCTGTCTGCTGGTCTGGTCTGAACGCTGGCAGAGAGACGCTGGAGTCTGGACCTGATCCTGGACCAGGTCTCAGTGAAGCACATGATGGATCCTCATCAGAGCTTCCAGCTGGTCCATCCGGTCCAGGAGAGACTTCACGATGTGAATACGTGTCATTGCTTTGCTCATGCATCATAACAAATAGAGCCTAATAGCTGTGAGTGACTGAAAGCAGCACAGCAGTCCAACCAGGATCAGACAGATCACTAACTCTACAGCGACACGCCGATCTCAAAAAAGAAGAAAAGTTCCCCAAACAAAACAAAACAGAGCAAGCTGCCTCCGTGTTAGTCTAGAAACACATCCTTCCTCACTAAGCAGTGTGGGCGTATTACTGACACTCTAAAGCTGGACTAATAAAGTCTGAGACTGGAGGTCACTAGTTGTTGCCACTAATAAAGGTCACGAGTCCCTGGTCACTAAACAAATCCCCTAAAACACCAGCGTGTGCACGGTTTGGTCACGTTTCCAGGTGTGAGTGCTCCTGATCGGACTAACCCCACGTACTTCACCGCCCGGTCAGAAACAAGTGATGTCACCAGTGGGCGTGGTCTGTAAGTAAGTAAAACTTAATTTATACTGTAGAGCGCCTCTCAAGATAAAAATCACAAAACAGGACACAAATAAAAACAGACTTAGAAAAACAGACGAGTCTTTAACTTCTTCTTAAATGAGTCCACTGAGTCCACAGACCTCAGAGAGAGAGAGGACCAGAGTCTGGAGCTACAGACGAAAGGCTCCGTCTCCTTTGGGTCTCAGGAGCAGACCTTGGTCAGAGGACCCGAGGGACCTGGAGGGAGTGTAGGGTTTTAGAAATGGAGTCTGTGTCCGTGCAGGGCTCTCCAAGTCAGCAGCACTTTTCTTAGTCGTGGACTTCACATGGAGCGCTTCACAGGACAGTCGTTCACACGCTGACGGCAGTGGGCCACGTCGTAAAGAGGTCAAAAAACACAAAAATAATTTACCATCCTGCAAACAAACACACACACACACACACACACACACACACACACACACACACACACACACACACACACACACACACACACACACACACACACACACACACACACACACACACACACACACACACACACACACACACACACACACACACAGCTTCTGGGAGCTTTGATATTAATCACACCTTCAGGATTTTGAATGTCAGTCACAGAAAAGCTCTGGCCTGGTGTAATTCATGCATGTGCTGCGGCCAGCTGATCTCCTGTGTGTGTGTGTGTGTGTGTGTGTGTGTGTGTGTGTGTGTGTGTGTGTGTGTGTGTGTGTGTGTGTGTGTGTGTGTGTGTGTGTGTGTGTGTGTGTGTGTGTGTGTGTGTGTGAGTGCATAAACTGCTTATTCTGGCTTGGTCAGAGCTGCCATTATGAAATAAGCAATGTGTTTCCTCTCTAAACCTTTAAGCAGATTGATGCCGTTTGGGCTGAACGCGTCCGTTTCGTGTGTGTGTGTGTGTGTGTGTGTGTGTGTGTGTGTGTGTGTGTGTGTGTGTGTGTGTGTGTGTGTGTGTGTGTGTGTGTGTGTGTGTGTGTGTGTGTGTGTGTGTGCGTGCATAAACTGCTTATTCTGGCTTGGTCAGAGCTGCCATTATGAAATAAGCAATGTGTTTCCTCTCTAAACCTTTAAGCAGATTGATGCCGTTTGGGCTGAACGCGTCCGAGACATATGAGAGGGGTGTGTGTGTGTGTGTGTGTGTGTGTGTGTGTGTGTGTGTGTGTGTGTGTGTGTGTGTGTGTGTGTGTGTGTGTGTGTGTGAGCGTGCATAAACTGCTTATTCTGGCTTGGTCAGAGCTGCCATTATGAAATAAGCAATGTGTTTCCTCTCTAAACCTTTAAGCAGATTGATGCCGTTTGGGCTGAACACATCCGTGTGTGTGTGTGTGTGTGTGTGTGTGTGTGTGTGTGTGTGTGTGTGTGTGTGTGTGCGTGCATAAACTGCTTATTCTGGCTTGGTCAGAGCTGCCATTATGAAATAAGCAATGTGTTTCCTCTCTAAACCTTTAAGCAGATTGATGCCGTTTGGGCTGAACGCGTCCGTTTCGTGTGTGTGTGTGTGTGTGTGTGTGTGTGTGTGTGTGTGTGTGTGTGTGTGTGTGTGTGTGTGTGTGTGTGTGCATCAGGCACGTGAGGGTTGCATTTTTCTCCCATGTGCTCCAGGCCGTTCACGCAAACACGTGACGACACGACCACCGAGAACGGAGGAACACGAGAGCGAACGATCAAAATAGAGAAAAGGACGGAGAGAAAAACGATAGAGAGTGGCAGAAAGTGGAGATAGGACGGAGGAGAGAGGAAAATAGAGGAGGAACTTCTGCTCCAGTGGAAGTGAAGTCATGCGAGTGATGCTGCAGCTTCCTCCTCAGCCGGACCAGCTCCAGCCTGGATGTTATGAGTTGTTTTAAGTGCCTGAAGCACGTGAGACTGTTTACCGGAACCTTAAAGGAACAGCCTTTTGAAATGACGCTCTGTTAAAGATATTTTAGGAGCTTTCCACCAAAGTGCACCAGAAGTGCCACAGCTAGCTAGTACTGCTGCTATTTGCATAAGAAACTGACCATAGAAATTAGGGATGTCCGATATTATCAGTAGACCGATAATATCGGCCGATATCGGCATTAAAATGTGATATCGGAAAATATTGGTATCGGTTTTTGTAATGACACACATAACCTTTACATACCATGCACATATTATACATCAAACTCTTCAGCTAATTCTCCTCGTTCTCAAAATGTAAAAATATAACAAATCTGATGTATAGTTTTTGAGATATTTGTGTTTATTTGGCACACCTTACATTACATCCTGTGGATTCAGCATTTCCCAGCCAACCTTGAACGCAACATCTATCGGCGAACCTTTGATGACATCATCGATCCGCGACATTACTTGCAGCATAACATGTAGCGTGAGGACTCCGCCAACATGTCTTTGGTATCGGTTTATATCGGTATCGGAAATTAAGAGCTAGACAATATCGGATATCAGTAAAAAAGCCGATATCGAACATCCCTAATAGAAATCTATGGAAATGTGTGTGTATCATCTACGAGACTGGACTTATTTATGGAGCAGAACGCATCCTAATGGGACGGTGAGAGCTGGAGGAAAGCAGCCATGAAGCTAAGCTATGCTAGCTGGGTTATAAGTCAGAGAAACTGTGCAGGTTCGGTGTAAAGTCTAGTGAACATCGCTCTCGTTTCTTTGACTTTGAAATCTTCACGTCTGTAAACTCAAGTTTGTGGGTTTGAGTAGAAAAACGTTGAAATGACGTCACAGGGACGAGTAATCGAACCCCGATTCCACCAAACGTGTCACACTCCAGAATCAAAGATGGCTGACGACAGTGGACCTGTGGGAGCTACTAGCTCAGGTGTCAGGTAAAGTCAGTAAGGTCTCATCCAGTATTTAGTTTAAAAAATGTACTATTTTACATAACAATAATAATGATCACATGTCGGTGAGGCTAAGATGGTGCTAGCAACTAGCAGTTGTTGGACTTGCTTGCTAATTAATTAGCACAAGCCAACTCCTGATGCTAAGTTAGCCTCAATGAGATGTCGTTAGCTTGCAGTAAGTCCAACAACTGTATGTTATTGAAAACCGTAGATTTTTAAAACCAATACGTTGTTGACGTTACCTGAGATGGTCGCTGCAGCCCGTCCACTGTGGTCAGCCATCTTTGAATCTACAGCGTGATGTGTTTGGTGGAATCAGGGTTCGACTACTCATCCCTGAGATGTCATTTCAACATTTTTCTACTCGTACCCACAAACATGAATTGGTGTCCACAGCCATAGGTCAAAGAAGTGAGAGGTGTCCTCAGGAGACACTCACAGCGTTTAGATTCTCTTTAGAAACACAACATGGCGTTGATGCTGGGTGCAGCGTGTTCCCATCATGCATCATTTGTATGGTTAATGGTACAACCTACTATATATACGGTATATTTTATGGTCATGTTCTTCAGGAAAATGTTAGTTTTTGTCATGAACTAAAAGTTGTAGCAACTGAAATGACACACAAGACAGTTTGTGGCTAAGCGTTGGACTTACCTGTGTTGTTGTTGGTGACGATCTGAGTCTGGAGCTCGGTCAGAGCCTCCGTCTGGCCCTCGGTCTGCAGGTCCGGCTGCAGAGGCACCGTAGTGCTGGGCCAGTCCTCTGGCAGCAGCGTGGCGTTGAGCTGCCAGTCCTCTGGGCTCAGAGTGGAGCCGCTCACCAGAACCAGACAGTAGAGCAAGAGGAACAGCAGCATCCAGGGGTGGGTACCAGCACTGTTTGACCTCTTCTTCAGGGTCATGCTTTCTGAGAAGAATTCTACAAGAAGAAGAAGAAAGGAGCTCACAGCCTCATGGTCAGGAATGAAACAAGAAGGAAAAGTTTCTTTTCTCAGATTTCTGCTCTCTTCTCCTCCTGTTTTGGTGAATCACACAGCGTTGGGATGGCTCCTCTCATGATCCTCGTGGGGCCGTGTGTTTGAGGTAGATCCAGCTGTAATCTGTCTGCTCTCTGCTGTTATTTTCTCCTCCTCCTCCTCTTCGTCACTCAGCTCACTACTCTCCCTCGCTGATCTCCAGCTGAGCTGACTGAGCTCTTGCGTAACTCTGCTGAGCTGTAACTCATGCAGCCTTAAGTCCTGATATTCCCGGTCACTGCTCCTCTGTCCTGAGGAGCCTACAGGAACGTCAGACCATCACTGGAAAACGGATGAAGGAACTGATCATTTAGAAAACCACGAGTCAGCACTGGGAGGGAGAGACCTTTGACACTGGGGACACTTTTAAAACCACGAGTTTCACGAAAAGCACAACCAGTAGTCCCACAGGCAGAGATCTACTCTCCATCTGTTCACATCACAGCTACAGGGAACTGCTATGACTGGGTTGTGTCAGCAGGTGGCAGAGTGGGTTTTAGATGTGACAGGACGAGTTTGGTCACAGGATAAAAGCTTCAAACATCAGGATGCCTAAAAGGTTCCTGCTAAGAAAAACAGATGAAAGTCCTCGTCAGCAGCTTGTGTTTCAGTGGGAGGAAAACGTGACTTCCTCTGAACATCCAGACGTCCCCATTGGATGGTTACAGGATCTGTGTGTGTGTGTGTGTGTGTGTGTGTGTGTGTGTGTGTGTGTGTGTGTGTGTGTGTGTGTGTGTGTGTGTGTGTGTGTGTGTGTGTGTGTGTGTGTGTGTGTGTGTGTGTGTGTGTGTGTGTGTGTGTGTGTGTGTGGGACTGTGAGTGCCAGAAGTGGATGTTCAGGTGTAATTTGACGATCCACAGAGCTCTTGTTGATAGCCACTAGTCACAACGTCCATGCAAAAGTTGTGAATAATTGATGCAACTCTGACTAAAAATAGAAGAGAGAGATGGACCTGGAAAGACAAAGAAGGTGAACTCAGTGGGGGAAGAGAGAGAGAGAGAGAGAGAGAGAGAGAGAGAGAGAGAATCAGAGATCCTGTCCATCGAAATGTGAAGAAGAAGGGACGACTCCAAACACAGGACAGGTGTAGACTATCAGACGTTATGTCTAAATCCTATTCACTACTCTCTCAGAAATAGAAGCTTTCCTCAGCTCCTATAGGAACTTTAAACCTTCACTTTTTAGACTCTTCACTTCTACAATGTGTCGATAATAGGGATGTCCGATAATATCGGTAGACCGATAATATCGGCCGATATTGGCAATAAAATGTGATATCGGAAAATATCGGTACCGGTTTTTGTAATGACACACATAACCTTTACATACTATGCACATATTATACATCAAACTCTTCAGCTAATTCTCCTCTTTCTCAAAATGTAAAAATATAACAAATCTGATGTATAGTTTTTGAGATATTTGTGTTTATTTGCCACACCTTGCATTAAATCCTGTGGATTCAGCATTTCCCAGCCAACCTTGAACGCAACATCTATCGGCGAACCTTTGATGACATCATCGATCCGTGACATTACTTGCAGCATAACATGTAGCGTGACTCCGCCAATACGTCTTTGGTATCGGTTTATATCGGTATCGGAAATTAAGAGCTAGACAATATCGGATATCGGTAAAAAAGCCAACATCGAGCATCCCTAGTCTATAAAGTTAAAGGTTGAAGGTTGAATGTGTGGTTATTTATGGAATCATGTCTCCGCTTGCCTTTGGTTGAACCTTTATTATGAAATAGTGAGAAGTTTGTGCGCGCTCCAACTCAAGGCTGCAGCTATTCGGAGCGCCGGGGGCGGCGCTCGAGAGGTTCGTTTATGAAAGCTGCACCAAGTCCCTTTAAATTTAAACCAACACATTATTGAAATGAGAAAATGATCCCCGCTGCTGTCTGAAGCTAGGGTTTGTAGTTTATAGAAGCAAAAACTTCTTCCAGGATGCTCCAGAGGAAAATGAAGACTTCTCAATTTGAGTATATTTATTTTAGGTTAGCACAGAGTGACAGACTCCTGGACTAAAACATCCTCCCGACCTTTGAACCCAGCTCTTTTTATGGGTTGTCATTTCGTAATCACGCAGCTCACACGTGGTCCACACGTTCACCGTAACGCAGTTTTCCTCCTGGCACTGCGGTCTGTTTCGAAACAATTTGACTTCTCAGAAACAACTGAGCTGTACCACTCCGCCGGCGCCGCCTCCTGGAGGATAATGACTTCCCTGGCTCCTTCTCTCTGTCTGTCCCTGTTCTCTTGTCAAACTTAGCATCCCGCGTGCTGCTATCACCAGAGGAAATGTTGGCGTGCAAAACTCGGTGTAACTCTGTTATTTGGCTCCTTGCTGACTGGGCATCTAGTCCTGACCAGGACCTGACTTTTCTCTGAATCTGATCAAACAGAAAACATCTGGTTCTAATCCAATGAGTCTCTGTTCGGATCATCACACAGCACATTGAGACTGCTCCATCCTCTACGCATGAACCTCACAGTCACACAGAGCTCAAGATCTTCATCCTCTCTTTTCAGCATATATAAAGGAAGTGTTTCAAATAAAAAGTGCTCTACAAGTTCCTATTCAACCAATAAAGAAACATCTAAAAAAAACAGCTTCTGTTTGACTGTGTGGTGGTGCAGCTGGAAGCATGGAGGTCAGCATGTTCTCCTCGTGCATGCATGGGTTTTCTCCAGAATTCCTCCAGGCCACGAACACGCATGTCAGCTCTATTGTTGCCTCTAAACTGTACTTAGGTGTGAGAGGGTGTGTGCATGGTGTGTGCATGGTGTGTGCATGGTGTGTGCATGGTGTGTGCATGGTGTGTGCATGGTGTGTGCATGGTGTGTGCATACAGTATGTGGCCCTGTGATAGATTGCAACCATTCCTGGGTTCCCACCTCTCGCCCCGTGATGCTGTAGTTAGGCACCAGCTCCCAGGAATAAGCAGTTATAAAACATGGATGGACGTTAACTTTCATTGTACCCTGAGGGTACAAATATGTCCCTCTTAGGGTACAAACCTCCAGTTAAAGGTACAGAATTAGACCTTTTGAGAGTACCACCCCAGTGATGACAAAAGGAACAATTCTGTACTTTCAGTTCTGACAGTGTGTGCCATGAAGGATTACGGTAGTTCTGAAGGCAAAAGGGGTCCAACCCGGTACTAAAGTGTACCCAATAAAATGGCCAGTGAGTGTATAAACTAGGGAAGTACCGATACCACTTTTTTCAAAACCGATCCGATACCGATACTTAAATCGGAGTACTTGCCGATACCAAGTACAGATACCGATACTTCTACCACACAAAAAAATGCAACAAATTGGAATACAGGTTTTATTTTTTCTTCTCTGCTTTTTACAACAAATAACTGAGTTAGATAAAAAAAAAAATATATATATTAATAAAAATGATGACAAAACTAAAATATAAGGTGAAAAATAACCATTTCCTGTGATTTCACAGTGAAATTATTGCAGTTTTCCACATTTTAACCCAATAAAATGAACTATTTGGCACCATCTCCAGCTCTCAACCCACACTGTTCCTCTTTAGCTCAATAGCTCCCCCTAGTGTTCAATATAGGAAACTACAACAGAAATCACAAGTCACAGACAGTGAAGCCACTGGCATCGGTTCCTGGTATCGGGTTACTTTAACCGGTACCGGTATCGGGCCGATACCGGTACCAGTATCGGTATCGGTGCTTCCCTATTATTAACTCATTACTTTTGAACACATCTATAGTTATGCTGTAGACCTCTTGACTCCACACAGAAACAGCAGCATGACATCACTGTGTTTTAAAGGCGCTATGGTAGAAGATGGAAGCAGCTTCTGAGTGTCTGCGCCGCGGTCCCGAGGTGTTAGAATATAGTCTGGTTTTATTGTGAAAGGCAAAGGAAGTCTGTTTTTCACTTCTCTCTTGTCTTTTTATAGAAGTGTCCGATTGGGGCTTGGCATCAGTAGATGCTCCAAATCAAATGATTTGAACTCGAGGACAAAAAACCTGATGACAACATCCCATCTCTTTACCACGACGGTCATCTGAGACCAGGTCCAGCCTAGAGACATTGTCCTGGTCACGGATCCTGAAGTCCAATTCAAAGACCCTGGGGACAAAACCTCCTTTAGATGTTCTGAGACCTGCGTCCACCAGGGGTTCTCATCACAGGAGGTCTACGCTGGTACAGTATTCACCTGGCTTTGCAGAAATGTTGCCAAATGTAATAATTATTCATAAATGATTAATAATGAGGATCAGTAAAAATTTAGCCTGATTTATTTTGTTTACATTCCCAGTTTTCCCGTGTTTAGGACTGAAATAAAGTAGATGATGTTTGGTCTCTGATGGTTCCTGGTGATTCACTGAGTCATCGACCGGACCGGAGCAGCAGACACAATGATATTTAGACCTTCAGAGGTCAGACAGTAACCAGGTTAGAACCAGAGCTTCTTTGATCTCAGTGATCAGGTCATTTAAAGTCTTCTCTGACCGGACCGGGTCCAGCTGGGTGTTTAAACCCCAGAATGACCAGCCTGGATCTGGATCTGACACAGAAACGTGATGGGTCAGAAGACTGGTGGCTTCGGACTCAAACATAGTCTGGAATGTGTGTATTAATAAGATAACACAGCTCCACCTTGTGACTAACTGATGTTACTGCAGCTCAAACCCATTGCAGGTCCAATCAGAACCAACCATTTAGCTAAATGTTGTCCCTCCTGCTGCCAGGCCCCGTGTGAGTCCAGTCCACAGTTTCCGTCCTGTATCAGTAGGTTTCCATTACTCTCTGGTTACATTTCAGTAGATTGCTTTGACATGTTTTGTTTTGTTCCACTAATCATTATATGAGAGCCATGTTTTGTTCTTTATAGTGTGAAGAACTGGAGTCGGTTAAACTAAAGTATCAGAAGGTTTAGCTCTATTTTTAGCTCATAAAAGACTTTTTCTGAACTTCTGTCATGGTTTTAGTTTTGGTCCAAAATGTCGGTGGGCCTCCATCTTTTGGGCCTGGATGTGTTGATGAGCATCAGAGAAAGAGGGCCCTGGGCTCAGGCGGGTGGGGACACCAAGTCCTTCACTTGATTCCTTCTTTTCCTTTAAAGGTCCCACATTCTGACAAATCCACTTCCTAAAGATCTTCTAACAGTCATATCAGCCATATATATCACTAGATGTCCTATGTGGGACTCTACGGCGTCCCTACACGGCGGCCATCTTGCTCCGTACAGCTGACGTTCTGCTCTCTATGGCAGCAGATGGAAGAGGGAGGATCAATTTAACTAAAAACACTCTGAACTCCATGAGAAATGAACGGATTTACAAACGGGTTACTTTCTTACAAACCTTATTATGTATAGACTTGAGATTTGATACTTTTACAATTTATGAATTTCCCGACCATTATTGTTATATTTTGATAAATATTCACGTTCTGACGTTTATAGAAATGAAAACCGTTTGAAAATCAGTTAAAAATTGATCAAGTTAGAGGTATTTATTAGTACATGCTCCATTGACACCAATGTTAAGAAATGGGGCAGCTGTACGAACTAAGATGGCCGCCGGCGTAGGGACGTCAGGGTCCATTGACAAACAGCGGGGGTGAGACATCTAGTGACATATATGATATCTATGATATCAGCCCCAAAGACCCAAAACTGATCAAATGTTTTCACCGTTTTCACTTCCTGATTCTCATTTTAGTGAAATGTGTTTTGAGCTAACGCTAAAACGGCTGGTTTATAAATCTTTCCCCTGAAAAGACCACTCCCCTCTAGAGGACAGAGCCAATCAGAGCACCTTTGTCTACCTGAGCCCACCCCCTTTAAAAACCACGGAGCGCTCATCCTCACAAACGTTAGCTAACAGTCATGGTGACGCTACGAGCAAAGCACGGCAGTAGCTTCGTAGATGGTTGATCAACGAGTTACTCCCTTCATCTGAGACTCACTGAAGGAGAAGAGAGATGGGCGGGGCTTAGAGAAGCTCTGCTCCCCAACGGCCCCGCCCATTTTAAGTAAAGTTTCTCTTCAGGAGGTTGGATGAGGGGAGGAAGAACAGCTGACCTTAAAGTCAGGCTCAGTTTGACCTTTGACCTGTTACTGAGATGCGGCTCATGAGGCAGCAGAGTTCAGATGTGGAGGATGAGGAAACTAATCTTTGTGTTCAGCACCTGCAGGAAACCAAGGACCCAGCTTTCACCACAGCTAGTGAAAAAGAGAGTGAACCTCTAAAAAGAGACACAGTTAAAGCCCTAATAATAAACTCCTGACTGGATATCAGAGCGACACCAGTCAGACAGCATTTATCAGTAGCTCATTACCGACTCCATCAACAAAGCAACAGCTTGATGTTTGGAATTTACCTGCAGCTGTTTGTCCTCCTGCTGGCTCCTCAGGGCTGCAGAGTCCTAATGGGATTCTAGTGTGTGTGTGTGTGTGTGTGTGTGTGTGTGTGGGGGGGGCAGAGAATCAATCAAAAGGCTCACTGTCCTGTTTGGTCAGTACTTGTCCCAAGCTGTCCCAGTCGTCAGCTGAAGCGTGTGTGTGTGTGTGTGTGTGTGTGTGTGTGTGTGTGTGTGTGTGTGCGTGTGTGTGTGTCATGTTGACGTAGACTGGTTTTGTTAGAAAACAAGAGGAGAACCAGAAGCGTTTGTTGGATGTGGTTCTGGCTCCAGAGCTGTCGCTGTGTTGGAGGTTAAACCCGTCTCATCCTGAGCGTTTGCCGTTACATTTCCACTTCTCTCTGAGATGGTATGATGACGTAAAGCAGTCTGATTTCATTTCTTTGCAAAATGTATTTATGATAATGCATCTCGTAATGGGGTTTATGCGCGGTCACTTCCTGGTTACGATAGGCCATCTCCCCTACCGTCGGCTCAATTCATTCCTATGGCAGACCGGACCAAATGGAATTATTTACGCGTTCTTTTCAAGACCTGCCGCACATCACGGTAGACGATGTCCAGCTGATTTTTGAAAAACACACAGAGACGTCTGTGAGCAAGCGGGTGAAGGACTTTAAGCTGTATATAACCAGCTTTATTCATGAAATTGAAGGTAAGCTAACAGCGTTAGCTCGTAGCTTCCATCATCAAAAAACAGTGAGACAGATCTATATAGCCGTGATCGTGGGCTCCAACTGCTTCCCAACTTTCTCTGGTCTAGCTGTACGTTATCAGACACCAAGTCTTCATTCACCAAAAGAATAGTTGTTCCAGTGAAATAACACGAACGGCGCTGCGCCTCCTCCGTTAGCCTCCTCCACTCAGCTCTTTGACTCAAAGTGTGGACTGCAGACACGGTGTGGTTAGAAATGATCACGTTTTCTCTTCTTAAGTTCACAATCCTTCCTTTTTGTAGTTATTTATTCAGTGGAAATGTGTGGAAACGGACTGATGAATTATATTCAGCTGATGCGGTACACAACGGAACACAGCAGTGTTCAGCTGTCGAGGCTTCCCGTCCGCTGATACTTATATGATGGCTAGTATACTGTACTATACTATACTATCACTCGGTTTGATTATAAACAATATCTTTAGCTGGAAATGCACTCTGACTCTGGAAATCTTCACGCTTCAAACGGAACCGGAAATGGTCCCACGAGTTAATTTTAAACCGGAAGTTCTACTAAGTACTCTGTGCATAAAGCCTATTATTCCCCTCCTTTTTAATGAGTGGTTTCTGTTTTAACCCTACGTGCATCGTCACTGATTGAGCTGTTTCTAGCTGAGAGCTCTATCTCTTTAACACGGTTAGTGCTTTCCTCTGGAACCGGCTCTATCAAATCCTTCACATTCCTTCTGCCCTCAGGTGGAATACTTAAACCTTGGGCTAAAGCCAATCTTAACTACTGTTTTTATTGTTATATAATGTGTAATAAATAATGACATCATTGTTATAACATTAGCCAATAATTTTAAACACATCAATTTGAGAGAGAAAAAACAAAAACGCTCTGATCATTCTTGAACCAATCAGGTGTTAAAGGTAATAGAGTCAGCTTTGAAAAACAAACCTCATGAGCGCCGCGCCTGGCGCTGCGAATAACTGCAGCCTTGAACGGGAGCGCGCATCACGGAGTGGAGCTCCGGAGCACCCGGAGGAGCGTGCGCAGCACACCCGCCTTTGGTGCACTGTAAGCGGACTGAGGTCCAGGAAAGAGTCGGGGATTTGAGGCCTATCGTCCCAAGACCCATAAACATGGACAGATCGCTGTGCGGTCGCCTATAACAGCACCTTTAGCTCTGTGGAACCCTATAATCCATCAGAGAGGTTTTCAGCTCCATAAACAAGATAACACCAGTTTGATGAGAAAAAACACTGATTCAGACGAAGGAAGTCCACCATTAACCATCAACAGTACACAACGGTGCAATACTGCCACCTAGCTACTGGATATAAGCCCTCCACGAACGCGCAGCAGCGTCAGTTGACGTCACATTCGTAGGACGGCGCGGGAAATTTGGGCCCCGAATTGCAGAACATTTTACAGCTCAGCCTGTTCAGGATTATGGAATGATCCATGGGTGGCCTCATTCTTTTTGATTTAAAGTGATAATATGCAGTTTTGCTTGTTTTGGGCGCCCTCTGGTGTCCGTTTTAAATCACTGCATTACATAAGTTAGCATATTGTTTCAGCTTCTAAACGCCTAAATCTACCTGTTAAATGTCTCCTCAGCCTTCATAGCTTTCTACAGGAGCGGTTATTTACTCCTTCAAAGAAATCAGCTGTGTTCAAGCAGGGAGAGATGGAAAAAATCAGGAATCATGAGCTAAAAACACTCCAGAGCTAGCATAACAGCTAGCCACTTTGGGTTAGCCTAACCCTCATGAGACATGTGACTTCCTGGGTTCCGTGACGGCGACGGATATTTTGCAATCGTGGTATTCTGGATCTAACCACCAGATGGGGCTAAGTGACTTTTCAAGACTGGCTCAAGGAAAAGATTTTAAAATATGAAAAAGTTGCATCTTATCACTTTAAAATGCTTCATCACTCATTAACCTAAATAAACGGAACATCCGTGATTACTTTTATTAAAATCCTGGCCCAAGTTCCTTTAAAGTGGGAAGGTACTTGATCCTTATCAAGCTTAGTGCTGCCACCTGCTGGATTCATTCAGAAACTACAACACATCCAGAGTCCTCAACAGCTACAGAAAGTAAACAGTCAAATCAAACCCAGTTAAATCAAATCAAACCAAGATTTAGGTTTCTTAAATGTCCTCATAAACACGGAAATGTCTCTAGAAATGTCTTCGTCCACAGAAGCAGAACATCCTGATCACTCCCTAACCTCCTCACCTCGGTGTTTGCTTCATTTTCATGTTTTATATTTATTATAGTTTTACTTTTCATATTTCTATTATTCTTGGACAACATCGTTTTATTCTGAAAAAGGCCTAAACAGATGTAATGGCTATTCCAAGCCTGTAGGGGGCGCTGCACTGAAAGAAGGACACAATGCGCATGCGCATTAAGTCTACACACGCTGGGTCGAAACTGTAAACAAGAAGACAAAGATGGCGACTACAAGGACGCGGACTGAGTCGTTCGTGTGGACCGACGACGAGGTGGAGCTTTTACTCCGCGTCACTTTAAACTATAAGCTCAGAAAGCTGGGGGAACACGTCGACTGGGAGTCCTGTCAGTTCAAGTACGCGGACATCATGGAGGCGTTCCTGGCTCGGTATCCGGCCAGGGGCACCGCCGGAGGGAAGGACTTCCCTCACGACGCTCGGAGCATTTCTAAAGTTCAGGTCAGCGCCAAGATCAAGAGCATCCGGGGGAAGTTCAGACAGGCGGTGGAGACGGGACGTCAGCGGGGTCAGGGCCGGGTCGTCCTCTTGTTCTTTGACCTGTGTAAGGAGATCTGGACCGGGTCGCCACCGGCCTCCAGCACCATCTCCTCCGGGATTGAGACGGGGGATCTGGTCCAGTCCTCAACTTCCTACACACGAACGGCGTCCCCGGTGGCCGTGGAGATCTCCGCTGATTCTTCAACCCAGGACGTCTTTCCTTCCCTTTCTCCAAACCCTGGAAAGCTGCGCAAGGACCTGCTCCAGGTAGGTCTGACAGACGGGTAGCTGAGGATAAATAGACCCTCTGCTCGGAGGATAAGGCTCATTCCACTAACCGAAGACCGTCTGTCAAAAGCTGCTTCTAGTGAAGGATTTGTGGCTCTTTGGAGGGAGCAGCTCACCTCAAAGAGTTGTTAAAAAAAACTGGCTCTTTTATGGGGTTTTTTTTTCTTCAATATTTTGAAAGAAAAACGTCACGTGGAACTATGTTTTGGACACTACTTGTTGTGACACCTACGTGTGCGTCGCTAATTAGCTTCCCCGATAGAACTGATGAACTCGTTGTTGATTCCGGACTCGTAGTCCAGTCACACAGGTATCAACAACAAAATAGCACAAGAAATGTAAAGGAGCACAATGCAACATTTAGCAACAGGAAAACAACAGTACAGCAATGGAAAATCAAATATTTAAAGATAATAGAAAGTAAAAAAAAATAAATAAATAATGAAGTGTGTGTTCTTTATAAAAGATAAAGACTGCTGTATCAGTGCTTCTACATCTTTGACTGGTAGCGTATTGCACTAAACCAAGTTCTGGTTAAATGAACAACAATCACATTCTCAGATTTGTTCAGCCTACAGATACATTTGTACATAAACCTTCTTAAGGTGGCTTGTAGGGTGCCTATCCTCGCATTTACAAACATTTCACTACCACTTGTCCACCTTGGTTTTCTCAATAGCAAGCACAGAGCATCATTATATGCAACCAGGGCGAGGTTCTCCCTTGAGAAACTGATGAAAAATGTTGTGCACCCCCGAATATAAAAACAAATTTAATGGAGGACAGACTCCTGTCCACCTCACGGGTCTGTCTGTGGGACAGTTCGCTCCCTGTCAGCTGCAGCAGGAACAGGTGAGGGGGCGTGACGAGGGGCTGCTCTGTGGCTCCTGACGGAGCAGCGGTTATGATATTAACGTTCATCAGCTCTTATAAAAGTCCAACACAGCTTGTTATCTTAGACAGAAATAGATGAGTCTGGTTCCTCCATCAGAGAGAGAGAGAGAATGATCCAGTAGGTGACAGAGATGAAGGATTCAGCCGCTCCACAAGCGCGCGAACGAGACTGGATCAGAGATGATCTGTCATTAGTTCTGGTCAACACAAATGACTAGTCCGACAGAAAGAACCTCTATACGTGATAGCAGAACCAGCGCCCTTCTCAGAGGGGAATCATCAGCAGATTCTTAGAGCACAATAGGATGTCGGGATCATTTAGAAGCGCGCCAGTGCGGATCCGCGGCCTGTGTGCGTTCGAACCGTAGAGATGGATCATGGATCATGATGAGCTGTTGCACCAGGAGGAGAGCAGCTCAGCTCACTCTGCAGCTCGTCAGCAGGTGATCACAGTGCTGTGGGCTCCATACTGTGAGTAACGCACCGGTCCGGACCGGATCTTTCAGGCGCGATCAATATATCAATTAATTATTTTTATTCTGCCGTTCTCACGGCCCGGTACCAAATGAGCTGCGGACCGGTACCGGGCCGTGGACCGGGGCTTGGGGACCTCTGCTGTACACTACAGCTCAGTTGTTGAGATTTTGTTCTGTTTCTATATGAACATTAACTGTCACATAACCTGAGTCAAGATCGTGAAGAATCTGCGATGCTTCTGATTGATCACTTTAAGAATATTCTTACATGTAAGTTTAAATAAAATCATATATATTTTACTGGCCAACGGGGCTCCCAGACCACATGAGGCACCAAGGCTCTAACCAGATCTAGCCTGTGTATATCTGGGTCTGTCTGTGGGGCGAGACCAGCCAAGATGGGTCAGACCATGAATGAATATTCACAGAGTGACGTAGATCTGTCAGGTTTTTTCTAGTGTTTCAACATCGACTTTCTATAAGAAGCTAAGGCTGAACTGTTTTATGTTCAGCCTGCATGAAAAGCTCAGAGTGACCAATATTAATCAGAAAAACATGAAAAAAAAGTTTTTTCAGTAAACTACACCTTTAAATATATATTTGTCATTCTAACAATGAGAACCTTTATTTGAACTTTCCCTAAAACAACTGAAGTGATGGGATGCAACCTCCTTGTATTTCTGCCATGAAGTGTTTGCTAATGAATGCTGATTTGACAACAACTAAACGTACTTCTCTAAACATGATTTATGTTAGCTTTGGTCCGAGGAGCTGAAGGCCACATGTAGCCCCAGAGCCACAGGCTGCAGACCTCTGAACTCTTCTCAGTCCCACATATCTGACATGTATCCTTGGTGTATTTGTCACTTGGTTTCAGACTCGTGGTTGATGGGTGTAATGATGTTTTTCTGTTTTGTCCAAGGCGAAGCTGAACGTCCACAGAGGAGAGAAGCTGAAGAGGAAGCTGTTGACTGACCCGGCCCTGCTGGAGGACCTGAAGCTAAGGAGGAGGATGCTGGAGGTCCTGGAGCAGTCAGACAGACGGATCACCCAAAACCTGCAGCAAATAAACACAAACATTGCAAGTACTACACAGTGTATTCAGGAAAGCCTTTCACTGATGAGGGAACTACTACAACAACAAGCTCACATCACACCCCCCTGCTGCTGCAGCAGTGGAGGGCCACCTGCAGAGATCCATGCACCGAGGGCCTGCCTCAACACACCTGGAGAATTCAGCTCACCTGGCTCTCCGCTTCAGCAAACATCTAAAGTCAGCCAGCTGTGGCTAAATCAAGGTATTCTAAATGGTTTTATAGGCTTTCACGTTAAGGTTGAGTGTTTAGACGAATCAGCATCAGCAATAGGCTGAGCCCTCCACCTGATGCTCATTAAGAGCACTAGTGTGTGTGTGTTTGTGTTGTTAACAAAAATAAATGTCTCCCTTCAGTGAACATGTGTGCTTCCATACTTCAAATCTCAGACGCTGTTTTAAGTCTGAGCAGCAGCTGATAGCTCTGTGTTAGCTTAGCATCATCAGCAGGAGGGTGTTAGTTTAGCATCCTCAGCAGGAGGGTGTTAGCTTAGCATCCTCAGCAGGAGGGTGTTAGCTTAGCATCCTCAGCAGGACGGTGTTAGCTTAGCATCCTCAGCAGGAGGGTGTTAGCTCAGCATCCTCAGCAGGAGGGTGTTAGCATCCTCAGCAGGAGGGTGTTAGCTTAGCATCCTCAGCAGGAGGGTGTTAGCTTAGCATCCTCAGCAGGAGGGTGTTAGCTCAGCATCCTCAGCAGGAGGGTGTTAGCTTAGCATCCTCAGCAGGAGGGTGTTAGCTCAGCATCCTCAGCAGAAGGCTGTTAGCTTAGCATCCTCAGCAGGAGGGTGTTAGCTTAGCATCCTCAGCAGGAGGGTGTTAGCTCAGCATCCTCAGCAGGAGGGTGTTAGCATCCTCAGCAGGAGGGTGTTAGCTTAGCATCCTCAGCAGGAGGATGTTAGCATCCTCAGCAGGAGGGTGTTAGCATCCTCAGCAGGAGGCTGTTAGCTTAGCATCCTCAGCAGGAGGGTGTTAGCTCAGCATCCTCAGCAGGAGGGTGTTAGCATCCTCAGCAGGAGGCTGTTAGCTTAGCATCCTCAGCAGGAGGGGGTTAGCTTAGCATCCTCAGCAGGAGGGTGTTAGCTTAGCATCCTCAGCAGGAGGGTGTTAGCTCAGCATCCTCAGCAGGAGGGTGTTAGCTCAGCATCCTCAGCAGGAGGGTGTTAGCATCCTCAGCAGGAGGGTGTTAGCTTAGCATCCTCAGCAGGAGGGTGTTAGCTTAGCATCCTCAGCAGGAGGGTGTTAGCTTAGCATCCTCAGCAGGAGGGTGTTAGCTTAGCATCCTCAGCAGGAGGGTGTTAGCATCCTCAGCAGGAGGCTGTTAGCTTAGCATCCTCAGCAGGAGGGTGTTAGCTTAGCATCCTCAGCAGGAGGGTGTTAGCTCAGCATCCTCAGCAGGAGGGTGTTAGCTTAGCATCCTCAGCAGGAGGGTGTTAGCTCAGCATCCTCAGCAGGAGGGTGTTAGCATCCTCAGCAGGAGGCTGTTAGCTTAGCATCCTCAGCAGGAGGGTGTTAGCTTAGCATCCTCAGCAGGAGGGTGTTAGCTTAGCATCCTCAGCAGGAGGGTGTTAGCTTAGCATCCTCAGCAGGAGGGTGTTAGCTCAGCATCCTCAGCAGGAGGGTGTTAGCATCCTCAGCAGGAGGCTGTTAGCTTAGCATCCTCAGCAGGAGGGTGTTAGCTTAGCATCCTCAGCAGGAGGGTGTTAGCTCAGCATCCTCAGCAGAAGGGTGTTAGCTTAGCATCCTCAGCAGGAGGGTGTTAGCTTAGCATCCTCAGCAGGAGGGTGTTAGCTCAGCATCCTCAGCAGGAGGGTGTTAGCATCCTCAGCAGGAGGGTGTTGGCATCCTCAGCAGGAGGGTGTTAGCATCCTCAGCAGGAGGGTGTTAGCTCAGCATCCTCAGCAGGAGGGTGTTAGCGTAGCATCCTCAGCAGTCAGCTGCTAAGTGAAGAGTCCGACTGCTGATGGAAACGCTCTCCTGAAATCGCGGACCCATACCGGACTATGAGGATCCGCCACGACGTGCACCAGACCCTGCAGTGGAAACGAGGCTTTAGTAACACCATCATGGTCCTGATCCTCCTGCAGAAGACAGGACATGTCCCGGTCCATCTGAAGTTCACCAGAGACCATCTGGATGATCCAGAGGAGGTCTGGGAGAAGGTCAAAGGAGACAAAGATAGAAACTCCTGTGTTTGGAGGAAGAAGAACACCATCCTAAACATGAAGCACAGGGTGGAGACATCATGGTTTGAGGTGTTTCTCTGATATGGGGACAGGATGACTGGACTGTATGGAGGAGAGGACGGATAGGGACCTGGATCACCAGATTCAAGACAGCCTCCTCCTTCCCTCAGTCAGATGGGTCATGGCTGGTCTCCAGCAGGACAATGACCTGAAGCACAGCCAGGGAACTAATGGTTCTCTCACGCTTGGGTCGGCTTGGTGTCCAAGACCTGCAGCCCAGTGACTTTCTGGCTTTCCCCCGAAGTCATAAACAGAGGTGATGGTAGTGTCCAGTACATTGACTCACCAGCAAAACACACAGGTCATCAGAACAGCCTGATCACCTCCTTTGATCATATTTGTTGTTTTCTACAGAGAAGAGTGTCTTCAGGAAGAGCCTGTCCCTGGACAACGTCCGGGGTGATGCCGATCACCTGGGTGACGCTCTGAGCACAGATGATTCTCACAGCTGTGACCCAGAAGTGCTGCCAAAAGCCGAGCCAGAGGAGCACCAGAGTAAGTGAACAGATTGTGGACTCTGTGATCTTGATGCCTGTTTTGACCACTGTGTGTCTGTAGTTGCTGCAGTTCAGATGAAAGTGGAGGAGACGCAGCCTCCTATCCAGGCCCCTTCGCCGTGCCCAGTGAAGCAGGAGGAGGCGGAACCCAGACCTGAGTCGACTGGAAGTCCTGATTCATAAAACGATTCCAGCTGATGAGCGTGGATCACTGGAGGGGAAACACAGTGATGTCAGGACAGGAAGGACCACACCCACCAGTTACCTCTCTACAAACAGGAAGTGGTCCTCTGACTGGACCCGTACTCATGGCTAATCAGATCAGTGACAAACTAGCACCTAATCTTCAGGTATTTGATCTAAAAAGTCCCACTGATACTTTGGAGTGCTAAATTACCTGCTAGCTAGCATCTACAGCAGGGCTACTGAATAGGCCTGTTTCTGGAGCCATGTACTGCCAGTTTATAACTACCTCATTTTCTCCACATTAAGTTCCCTTGAACCTTTCCCAAAGCTCTGTTTCCATGTGTTGTGATTTAATGAAACTGTATGTGTATGTCTGTATGTGTTTCTGTGAGTGTGGATAAATGAAACATTCCTTCTTGTTTGGGCTGAAGGGTAGGTGCAGGTTTAGATCAGTCCTCTGTGTTTTAGACTTTTGGATTTGCACCTTTTAAAACAGACAACTGAAAATGGTCTCATTCTTAGTGCTGAAATTCCCAGCATGCACTCGTTGTTTGGAAGCTTATTGTCCTGATGATCTTGGTCAGCAGCCTTTAGAACTGAAAGATACATTTTTACCACCTCTTCTAAAAATAATGCTGCATTCTGTTTGCCTCAGGGGTCGGAACTCACACCTGGGAATGACGTCACCCAGTTTACAAGCGTTCCATTTTGAAAAGTGGGGATAAAAAAGTAAAAGTAATTTACAGTTGTATTTCTTCTCATGTTTGGTTCATACACAAACACCAACACACATTCACAACATTGTTTTACACTTTAGTTCACTCAAACACTCTGAATCATCTCTGAGTCAGAAGATACAAAGAACTACATGTAAGTCTGAACTTAGACATCCTAACAAGCAGATCTTGTAAAATAATGTTTTCACTGCATTTAACTGTTCATGTGAGGAGCCGCCATCTTTAATACTGAAGTCGCTGTACGATGGGATTCTCTGACTTTCCGAGTGGGAAGTCTGACTTCAGAGGGCGTTCCAGTTGATTTTTTCAACTTGGAACTCGGAACTTCTGACTTTCGAGGACAAATGAAACTCGCCAAAAAGCAACAGACTTTACCAGGCCCTTGAAATAAAGATGAAATGTTTTGGGGAACTTATTTTTCTATGTATTTAGTATTGTTTGTGTTGCATTGTCACATGTAGTTAACATTGTTTATATTTAAGCAGAAATAAAGACTATAATTGTTTTTAAAAAAAACGAGTCATTTTTTAAAACAATAATTCATTTACAGTGGTGTAAATGTTTACAGTTTGTTTACAGTGGTGTAAATGTTTACAGTTTGTTTGCAACGGTGTAAATGTTTACAGTTCCATTACAGTGGTGTAAATGTTTACAGTACCTTTACAGTGGTGTAAATGTTTACAGTTTGATTACAGTGGTGTAAATGTTTACAGTGGTGTAAATGTTTACAGTTTGTTTGCAACGGTGTAAATGTTTACAGTTCCATTACAGTGGTGTAAATGTTTACAGTACCTTTACAGTGGTGTAAATGTTTACAGTTTGTTTACAACGGTGTAAATGTTTACAGTGGTGTAAATGTTTACAGTCCCTCTTTACAGTGGTGTAAACATTTACAGTACCTTTACAGTGGTGTAAATGTTTACAGTTTGATTACAGTGGTGTAAATGTTTACAGTTTGTTTACAACGGTGTAAATGTTTACAGTCCCTTTACAGTGGTGTAAATGTTTACAGTGGTGTAAATGTTTACAGTTTGGTTACAGTGGTGTAAATGTTTACAGTTTGTTTACAACGGTGTAAATGTTTACAGTCCCTTTACAGTGGTGTAAATGTTTACAGTTTGTTTGCAACGGTGTAAATGTTTACAGTTTGATTACAGTGGTGTAAATGTTTAAAGTGGTGTAAATGTTTACAGTTTGTTTGCAACGGTGTAAATGTTTACAGTTCCTTTACAGTGGTGTAAATGTTTACAGTACCTTTACAGTGGTGTAAATGTTTACAGTTTGTTTACAACGGTGTAAATGTTTACAGTGGTGTAAATGTTTACAGTCCCTCTTTACAGTGGTGTAAATATTTACAGTGGTGTAAATGTTTACAGTTTGATTACAGTGGTGTAAATGTTTACAGTTTGTTTACAATGGTGTAAATGTTTACAGTCCCTTTACAGTGTTGTAAATGTTTACAGTTCGTTTACAGTTGTGTAAATGTTTACAGTCCCTTTACAGTGGTGTAAATGTTTACAGTGGTGTAAATGTTTAGTTTGTTTACAGTGGTGTAAATGTTTGCCTTTTTTAACAACTGTAAATGTTTACAGTCCCTTTACAGTGGTGTAAAAGTTTACAGTTTGTTTACAGTGGTGTAAATGTTTACAGTTTGTTTACAGTGGTGTAAATGTTTACAGTCCCTTTACAGTGGTGTAAATGTTTACAGTCCCTTTACAGTGGTGTAAATGTTTACAGTTTGTTTACAGTGGTGTAAATGTTTACAGTCCCTTTACAGTGGTGTAAATGTTTACAGTTTGCTTACAATGGTGTAAATGTTTACAGTCCCTTTACAGTGGTGTAAATGTTTACAGTTTGTTTACAACTGTGTAAATGTTTACAGCCCCTTTACAGTGGTGTAAATATTTACAGTTTGTTTACAGTGGTGTAAATGTTTACAGTCCCTCTTGACAGTGATGTAAATGGAGACGGTTGTTTTCATTCATGCTGAAATAGCTACGATTGTAAAAAACATGTTATGTTGCAGGGTATAATCCTGATGCATTTACTTTGATTCATGTTAGTTTCATATATTTTGATCTGCATTTTCCACTAATTTTGTCTTAATAATGCAAAAGACTGAGGTCATTTTAGTCATCTGCACTGAGTGAATTCACTGTTATTACCTGAAGTGTCCACTAGGGGGACTATCAAGAGCTTTCCAGATGTTCCAGTTGGTAATCACGTTCACATTCAGTCAGAACCAATATAAATGTTATTGAGCCCAAACCGTCTGAGTTTAGATCAAAATCCTCTGATTTACTGTTCTAAAGTTCTGTCCCTATAAAGACACGAGGGGAGACATTTCTGTCCCTATAAAGACACGAGGGGAGACATTGCTGTCCCTAAAGACAACATGGGGAGCTTATTAAAGGATTTTAATAATACTGGTTTTCAATAAATCTCACTATTTCTCATTATTTATAGTTTATAACAGAATAAACAGGCTCTGGTTTACTCAGGCAGTTTGATTTTTCACATTATTTTCTTTTACTGAAAAGATCATTTAAAAAAAGTGAACTCTTATTTTGACATGTTGATTAGATTCTGGTAATATGTCAGTTTTTTGATATTTCAAGTTAAATCTCATCTCATTGTTGGTTTTTCCTCACATGGCCGTCACCTACATTAGTCTAGTAGTGTTTTGTTGAGGTTTCCTATCATTTCTGTTCAGAAATCAGGAGACTAATTATGTGGCAGCTCTGTGAACCAAAGCTGACAAAGATGATGATTTGATCAATTCAAATCATTTTAAAGTGAGTGTTTCTGTGTGTGTGTGTGTGAGCTGACCTGGCTGATGTTCTGAGTTTTAATCAGGACTTCGTCTGTGTCAGGGTGTGGTGGAAGTCCAGAGCGTGCTGGACTGTACGGTGGGATAAACAACCTGTTGTTGCAGGGAGATGTAGTCATACAGGAACAAACTGGGGACCCAGAAGAAAAGGTGTGGGTGTTTCTACTGACACTGTAAGTCCTCTAGGGGGCAGTGTGTTAACTGAATTCACAACTAAAACAGCTGTGACGTCATCCATTTATTCTTCCTGACTATTAAAGCCATTTTAATCTTAAAACTACTGAGCTGCCTTTATGCTTGTTTGTTTTTCAAAATAAAAGCCTGTATAACTAAAGTTATGATGTAATGTTTTTAACACGCAGCCAGAATGTTCCGCCGGGTTAAACTGATCTTTGTTTTTACAGGATTTTAAATAGGAATGAGTTTCATTTATTGCAGAAAACTGACCAAACCTCGTGGACCTGGACTGAGGTTTACAGCGTAGGGGCCGGGAGAGAACTTTCCTCCGGCTCTGATTGGACAGGTTGATCAAAGTGGGCGGGGCTAACGTGTGACAAATTAGCATTTTGATCAATCTGGATGAAAACGGCGGTTTCACCTGAAGAAGTTCGGGTCCAGTTGGAGGAGGACTAAACTACCGGACTCCTTTCTTCTTCCTCTCCGCCACGGAGCGCTCCTCCTGTTCCGCAGCCTGACTCCGGTTCGCCCCGGTGACACAGTCGACCAGAGCCCCGGTGACCCGTCCAGAGCCCCGGTCCAGAACCCCGGTGACCCGTCCAGAACCCCGGTCCAGAGCCCCGGTGACCCGTCCAGAGCCCCGGTGACCCGTCCAGAATCCCGGTCCAGAGCCCCGGTGACCCGTCCAGAACCCCGGTCCAGAGCCCCGGTGACCCGTCCAGAACCCCGGTGACCCGTCCAGAGCCCCGGTCCAGAACCCCGGTGACCCATGAGGCTGGAGGCCGCTGCCAGGATGGAAGTGTTCAGGAAGCTGTGGAGGGCGAGGAAGATGATGGTGGTGATCTTCATCCCGCTGGCGCTGCTGCCGCTGCCGCTGCTTCACCCCTCTAGCGTGAGTTCTAGACCCGGTTCTACTAGACCCGGTTCTACTAGACCAGTTCTACTAGACCAGTTCTACTAGACCAGATCTACTGGATCCAGTTCTACTAGACCAGTTCTACTAGACCAGTTCTACTAGACCAGATCTACTAGACCAGTTCTACTAGACCCAGTTCTACTGAAACCAGTTCTACTGAAACCAGTTCTACTGTAACCAGTTCTACTAGACCCAATTCTACTGTAACCAGTTCTAATGTAACCAGTTCTACTGAAACCAGTTCTACTGTAAACAGTTCTACTGAAACCAGTTCTAATGTAACCAGTTCTACTGAAACCAGTTCTACTAGACCCAGTTCCATAAGAACCAGTTCTACTGTAACCAGTTCTACTGAAACCAGTTCTAATGTAACCACTTCTACTAGACCCAGTTCTACTGAAACCAGTTCTACTAGAACAGTTCTACTGAAACCAGTTCTACTACACCCAGTTCTACTGAAACCAGTTCTACTGAAACCAGTTCTAATGTAAGCAGTTCTACTGTAACCAGTTCTACTGAAACCAGTTCTACTAGACCCAGTTCCATTAGAACCAGTTCTACTGTAACCAGTTCTACTGAAACCAGTTCTAATGTAACCAGTTCTATTAGACCCAGTTCTACTGAAACCAGTTCTACTAGACCCAGTTCTACTGAAACCAGTTCTACTGTAACCAGTTCTACTGAAACCAGTTCTAATGTAACCAGTTCTAATGTAACCAGTTCTACTGAAACCAGTTCTACTGTAACCACTTCTACTGTAACCAGTTCTAATGTAACCAGTTCTACTGTAACCAGTTCTACTGAAACCAGTTCTACTGTAACCAGTTCTAATGTAACCAGTTCTACTGAAACCAGTTCTACTGAAACCAGTTCTACTAGACCCAGTTCCATAAGAACCAGTTCTACTGTAACCAGTTCTACTGAAACCAGTTCTAATGTAACCACTTCTACTAGACCCAGTTCTACTGAAACCAGTTCTACTAGAACAGTTCTACTGAAACCAGTTCTATTGTAACCAGTTCTACTGAAACCAGTTCTACTGGAACCAGTTCTACTGTAACCAGTTCTACTGAAACCAGTTCTACTGTAACCAGTTCTACTGTAACCAGTTCTACTGAAACCAGTTCTACTGTAACCAGTTCTAATGTAACCAGTTCTACTGAAACCAGTTCTACTGTAAACAGTTCTACTGAAACCAGTTCTACTACACCCAGTTCTACTGAAACCAGTTCTACTGTAACCAGTTCTAATGTAACCAGTTCTACTAGACCCAGTTCTACTGAAACCAGTTCTACTGAAACCAGTTCTACTGTAACCAGTTCTACTGAAACCAGTTCTACTGTAACCAGTTCTAATGTAACCAGTTCTACTAGACCCAGTTCTACTGAAACCAGTTCTACTAGAACAGTTCTACTGAAACCCGTTCTATTAGACCCAGTTCTACTGAAACCAGTTCTACTACACCCAGTTCTACTGAAACCAGTTCTAATGTAACCACTTCTACTAGACCCAGTTCTACTGAAACCAGTTCTACTAGAACAGTTCTACTGAAACCAGTTCTATTAGACCCAGTTCTACTGAAACCAGTTCTATTAGACACAGTTCTACTGAAACCAGTTCTACTGTAAACAGTTCTACTGAAACCAGTTCTACTACACCCAGTTCTACTGAAACCAGTTCTACTGAAACCAGTTCTAATGTAAGCAGTTCTACTGTAACCAGTTCTACTGAAACCAGTTCTACTGTAACCAGTTCTCCCTGACCCAGTTCCATAAGAACCAGTTCTACTGTAACCAGTTCTACTGAAACCAGTTCTATTAGACATAGTTCTACTGAAACCAGTTCTACTGTAACCAGTTCTAATGTAACCAGTTCTACTGAAACCAGTTCTACTGTAACCAGTTCTAATGTAACCAGTTCTACTGAAACCAGTTCTATTAGACCCAGTTCTACTGAAACCAGTTCTATTAGACCCAGTTCTACTGAAACCAGTTCTACTGTAAACAGTTCTACTGAAACCAGTTCTACTGTAACCAGTTCTAATGTAACCAGTTCTACTGAAACCAGTTCTACTGTAACCACTTCTACTGTAACCAGTTCTAATGTAACCAGTTCTACTGAAACCAGTTCTACTAGACCCAGTTCCATAAGAACCAGTTCTACTGTAACCAGTTCTACTAGACCTAGTTCTACTGAAACCAGTTCTACTGTAAACAGTTCTACTGAAACCAGTTCTACTACACCCAGTTCTACTGAAACCAGTTCTACTGAAACCAGTTCTACTGTAACCAGTTCTACTGAAACCAGTTCTACTGTAACCAGTTCTAATGTAACCAGTTCTACTAGACCCAGTTCTACTGAAACCAGTTCTACTGTAACCAGTTCTACTGTAACCAGTTCTACTGTAACCAGTTCTACTGAAACCAGTTCTACTAGAACAGTTCTACTGAAACCAGTTCTATTAGACCCAGTTCTACTGAAACCAGTTCTACTGTAACCAGTTCTACTGAAACCAGTTCTACTAGACCCAGTTCTACTGAAACCAGTTCTACTGTAACCAGTTCTAATGTAACCAGTTCTACTGAAACCAGTTCTACTGTAACCAGTTCTAATGTAACCAGTTCTACTGAAACCAGTTCTACTGTAACCA
>SSNR01000385.1:180613-219542 GCA_006937965.1 Callopanchax toddi
CAGTTCTACTGTAACCAGTTCTACTGAAACCAGTTCTACTAGACCCAGTTCTACTGAAACCAGTTCTACTGTAACCAGTTCTACTGAAACCAGTTCTACTGTAACCAGTTCTACTGAAACCAGTTCTAATGTAACCAGTTCTACTGAAACCAGTTCTACTAGACCCAATTCTACTGAAACCAGTTCTACTGTAACCAGTTCTAATGTAACCAGTTCTACTAGACCCAGTTCTACTGAAACCAGTTCTACTGTAACCAGTTCTAATGTAACCAGTTCTACTAGACCCAGTTCTACTGAAACCAGTTCTACTGTAACCAGTTCTACTGAAACCAGTTCTACTGAAACCAGTTCTACTGTAACCAGTTCTAATGTAACCAGTTCTACTGTAACCAGTTCTACTGTGACCAGTTCTCCCTGACCCAGTTCCATAAGAACCAGTTCTAATGTAACCAGTTCTACTGAAACCAGTTCTACTGAAACCAGTTCTAATGTAACCAGTTCTACTGAAACCAGTTCTAATGTAACCAGTTCTACTGTAACCAGTTCTACTGAAACCAGTTCTAATGTAACCAGTTCTACTGTAACCAGTTCTACTGTGACCAGTTCTACTAGACCCAGTTCCATAAGAACCAGTTCTACTGAAACCAGTTCTACTGAAACCAGTTCTAATGTAACCAGTTCTACTGTAACCAGTTCTACTGGAACCAGTTCTAATGGAACCAGTTCTACTGTAACCAGTTCTACTGAAACCAGTTCTACTGTAACCAGTTCTACTAGAACCAGTTCTACTGAAACCAGTTCTACTAGACCCAGTTCTACTGAAACCAGTTCTACTGTAACCAGTTCTACTGAAAGCAGTTCTACTAGACCCAGTTCTACTGTAACCAGTTCTAATGTAACCAGTTCTACTGAAAGCAGTTCTACTGAAACCAGTTCTAATGTAACCAGTTCTAATGTAACCAGTTCTACTGAAACCAGTTCTACTGTAACCAGTTCTACTGAAACCAGTTCTACTGTAACCAGTTCTAATGTAACCAGTTCTACTGAAACCAGTTCTACTGTAACCAGTTCTAATGTAACCAGTTCTACTGAAACCAGTTCTACTAGAACAGTTCTACTGAAACCAGTTCTAATAGACCCAGTTCTACTGAAACCAGTTCTACTGTAAACAGTTCTACTGAAACCAGTTCTACTGTAACCAGTTCTAATGTAACCAGTTCTACTGAAAGCAGTTCTACTGAAACCAGTTCTAATGTAACCAGTTCTAATGTAACCAGTTCTACTGAAACCAGTTCTACTAGACCCAGTTCTACTGAAACCAGTTCTACTAGAACAGGTCTACTGAAACCAGTTCTACTAGACCCAGTTCTACTGAAACCAGTTCTACTGTAACCAGTTCTACTGAAAGCAGTTCTACTGAAACCAGTTCTAATGTAACCAGTTCTAATGTAACCAGTTCTACTAGAACAGTTCTACTGAAACCAGTTCTACTGTAACCAGTTCTACTGAAACCAGTTCTACTAGACCCAGTTCTACTGAAACCAGTTCTACTGTAACCAGTTCTAATGTAACCAGTTCTACTGAAACCAGTTCTACTGTAACCACTTCTACTGTAACCAGTTCTAATGTAACCAGTTCTACTGTAAACAGTTCTACTGAAACCAGTTCTACTGTAACCAGTTCTAATGTAACCAGTTCTACTAGACCCAGTTCTACTGAAACCAGTTCTACTGTAACCAGTTCTACTAGACCCAATTCTACTGTAACCAGTTCTACTGAAACCAGTTCTACTAGACCCAGTTCTACTGTAACCAGTTCTACTGAAACCAGTTCTACTGTAACCACTTCTACTAGACCCAGTTCTACTGAAACCAGTTCTACTGTAACCAGTTCTACTGAAACCAGTTCTATTAGGCCCAGTTCTACTGAAACCAGTTCTACTGTAACCAGTTCTAATGTAACCAGTTCTACTGAAACCAGTTCTACTGAAACCAGTTCTAATGTAACCAGTTCTACTGTAACCAGTTCTACTGAAACCAGTTCTACTAGACCCAGTTCTACTGAAACCAGTTCTACTGTAACCAGTTCTACTGAAACCAGTTCTACTAGACCCAGTTCTACTGAAACCAGTTCTACTGTAACCAGTTCTAATGTAACCAGTTCTACTGAAACCAGTTCTACTGTAACCAGTTCTACTGAAACCAGTTCTACTGAAACCAGTTCTACTGAAACCAGTTCTACTGGAACCAGTTCTACTGAAACCAGTTCTACTAGACCCAGTTCTACTGAAACCAGTTCTAATGTAACCAGTTCTACTGAAACCAGTTCTACTGTAACCACTTCTACTGTAACCAGTTCTAATGTAACCAGTTCTACTGTAAACAGTTCTACTGAAACCAGTTCTACTGTAACCAGTTCTAATGTAACCAGTTCTACTAGACCCAGTTCTACTGAAACCAGTTCTACTGTAACCAGTTCTACTAGACCCAATTCTACTGTAACCAGTTCTACTGAAACCAGTTCTACTAGACCCAGTTCTACTGAAACCAGTTCTACTGTAACCAGTTCTAATGTAACCAGTTCTACTGAAACCAGTTCTACTAGAACAGTTCTACTGAAACCAGTTCTATTAGACCCAGTTCTACTGAAACCAGTTCTACTGAAACCAGTTCTACTGTAAGCAGTTCTACTGAAACCAGTTCTACTGTAACCAGTTCTAATGTAACCAGTTCTACTGAAACCAGTTCTAATGTAACCAGTTCTAATGTAACCAGTTCTACTGTAACCAGTTCTACTGAAACCAGTTCTACTAGACCCAGTTCTACTGAAACCAGTTCTACTGAAACCAGTTCTAATGTAACCAGTTCTACTGTAACCAGTTCTACTGACCCAGTTCCATAAGAACCAGTTCTACTGTAACCAGTTCTACTGAAACCAGTTCTAATGTAACCAGTTCTACTGTAACCAGTTCTACTGAAACCAGTTCTACTGTAACCAGTTCTAATGTAACCAGTTCTACTGTAACCAGTTCTACTGAAACCAGTTCTACTGTAACCAGTTCTAATGTAACCAGTTCTACTGAAACCAGTTCTACTGTAACCAGTTCTAATGTAACCAGTTCTACTGAAACCAGTTCTACTAGAACAGTTCTACTGAAACCAGTTCTACTGTAACCAGTTCTACTGAAACCAGTTCTACTAGACCCAGTTCTACTGAAACCAGTTCTACTGAAACCAGTTCTAATGTAAGCAGTTCTACTGTAACCAGTTCTACTGAAACCAGTTCTACTAAAACCAGTTCTAATGTAACCAGTTCTACTGTAACCAGTTCTACTGAAACCAGTTCTACTAGACCCAGTTCTACTGAAACCAGTTCTACTGTAACCAGTTCTACTGAAACCAGTTCTACTGTAACCAGTTCTACTGAAACCAGTTCTACTGTAACCAGTTCTACTGAAACCAGTTCTAATGTAACCAGTTCTAATGTAACCAGTTCTACTGAAACCAGTTCTAATGTAACCAGTTCTAATGTAACCAGTTCTACTAGACCCAGTTCTACTGAAACCAGTTCTACTGTAACCAGTTCTACTGAAACCAGTTCTAATGTAACCAGTTCTACTGTAACCAGTTCTACTGAAACCAGTTCTACTAGAACAGTTCTACTGAAACCAGTTCTATTAGACCCAGTTCTACTGAAACCAGTTCTACTAGACCCAGTTCTACTGAAACCAGTTCTACTAGAACAGTTCTACTGAAACCAGTTCTATTAGACCCAGTTCTACTGAAACCAGTTCTACTACACCCAGTTCTACTGAAACCAGTTCTACTGTAACCAGTTCTAATGTAACCAGTTCTACTGTAACCAGTTCTACTGAAACCAGTTCTACTGTAACCATTTCTAATGTAACCAGTTCTACTGAAACCAGTTCTAATGTAACCAGTTCTACTGAAACCAGTTCTACTGAAACCAGATCTACTGTAACCAGTTCTAATGTAACCAGTTCTACTGAAACCAGTTCTAATGTAACCAGTTCTACTGAAACCAGTTCTACTGAAACCAGTTCTACTGTAACCAGTTCTACTGAAACCAGTTCTAATGTAACCAGTTCTACTGAAAGCAGTTCTACTAGACCCAGTTCTACTGTAACCAGTTCTAATGTAACCAGTTCTACTGAAAGCAGTTCTACTGAAACCAGTTCTAATGTAACCAGTTCTAATGTAACCAGTTCTACTGAAACCAGTTCTAATGTAACCAGTTCTAATGAAACCAGTTCTACTGAAACCAGTTCTAATAGAACCAGTTCTACTGAAACCAGTTCTACTGTAACCAGTTCTACTAGACCCAGTTCTACTGAAACCAGTTCTACTGTAACCAGTTCTACTAGACCCAGTTCTACTGAAACCAGTTCTACTGAAACCAGTTCTACTAGAACAGTTCTACTGAAACCAGTTCTACTAGACCCAGTTCTTCTGAAACCAGTTCCACTGAAACCAGTTCTACTTAAACCAGTTCTACTGAAACCAGTTCTACTAGAACAGTTCTACTGAAACCAGTTCTACTAGACCCAGTTCTTCTGAAACCAGTTCCACTGAAACCAGTTCTACTTAAACCAGTTCTACTGAAACCAGTTCTACTAGACCCAGGTCCATAAGAACCAGTTCTACTAGAACCAACTCTATTAAAGGGATATTCCACCAAACAGTGACTTTTTGGTCTATTGCCATACTCCCCCTAGTGGCTGCATGGTGGTATACTTGTTAGCACTGTTGCCTCAAAGTAAAAAGGTTGCAGGTTCAAATCCCGGCTGTGGCCTTTCTGCGTGGAGTTGGCGTGTTCTCCTCATGCGTGTGTGGGTTTTCTACAGGTACTCCGGTTTCCCCCACGTGAGTCGCTTTGGATAAAAGTGTCTAATCAATGAATAAACAACAACAATAGTTAGATCAGTGGGCCAACACAATATGTAAACATGATGCATCAGACCCAGCAAGGAGACCTACTTCCTTAAACACGTATCCGAACGTTGTTTCAAACCTCACAGACGATGAGAAATAACACAAAGTCTGGAGCTGCTCAGCTTCAAAAGTCCTTACCAGGTTTAGTCTAGTAGACAGGATTTGTATTTACAGACGTAGGCGTCTTTGGGGCCGCTGTGTCATGTCCTTGCGCCGTTCAGCGGAGGCTTACAGCCGTTCTTTGTCATAAAGTAGTCCAGAGTCTAAAATAGTACCTGTAATTCCTTCACGTGACTTTTTATTCTCACTTCCAGTCGATATGTTTACTGAGGTCACTAGGCAAAATTAGTATCACTAGTATCACTACTGAGTGAGTTTTAAGGACTTTTTCTCACAATGCTAGTTGTTACCATTCACTTACAGTGTTTTATGCTAAGCTAATGCTAAAGGAGTACTGCTGGATCAGGATAACAGCTGGACTGGTTACTAATAGTTTCTACCCACTGATCTAACTATGATGAATATGGAAACAGATAAGAACATCACTTTCTGGTGGAGTGTCCCTTTAAGTAGCAGTACTTCTAAACACTACACACATATTAGTACTCATATCAGTACTCTGTATTGGCAAGTATTTAAATGTAAATGCTCATTCTTGTACTCAGTTTGAAAAGGGTTAGTCCTCCCTAGTCAGTGTAAGAAGATCAGCTCTGGGTCACTGATAAAGACGTGCTCACTAGTTCTCAGATAAAGGCAAGAAGAAACCCTAGTAGGTTCAGAATAAACACTGCTTCATTTCCTGGATGATGTTTTACTTTCTCAGTACAAGCAGAAAAGTGCAAAGTACCCAGCATTTAAATAGTGGTCAACTATAAAAGAACCAAAAAATTCCCCCAAAACGTATCGTCTCAGAAGCATGTTGTAATCGCTGCCGCTGGTTTTTATGACCCCAAAATGAAACATTGCACTAATTATTCCTGCAGCCAATCAGAGCTCTTCCCCCAACGCCATGCTGTGATGTCAGCAGTGGTTTGGCGTGAAGATGTGTCACAGGATGTGGCTGTTGAAGATCAAAGGAACAAAACCTCACTACGAGGAAAAGAAGAGGAACACAATCCAACAATTAGGTTATGTAACCAGCCTTTTGGCTCCATGTGGCTTCGTTACGACAGCAGAGACCTCAAACGGTGTATGGAATGTGTGTGTGTGTGTGTGTGTGTGTGTGTGTGTGTGTGTGTGTGTGTGTGTGTGTGTGTGTGTGTGTGTGTGTGTGTGTGTGTGTGTGTGTGTGTGTGTGTGTGTGTGTGTGCATGGAGCAGTACTGAGTCCAGCTGCAGAGGAACAGAACATCTGTAGGATGCATTCTGGACAGGTCAGAATCTCAGAGGACAGCCAGTTTTACACAATGTCACTTCGTCACGTGAACTTTGACTCAAGAAGTCTGAACCTCCGACTTAAATTAAAGATTCAGATTCATCCTGACTAAAGGGGTAAGAGGGGGCAGGGGCCTCGTGTCCGTGAAGGGACAGGGGCCTCGTGTACGTGAAGGGACAGGGACCTCGTGTCTGTGAAGGGGCAGGGGCCTCGTGTCCGTGAAGGGACAGGGGCCTCGTGTCCGTGAAGGGACAGGGACCTCGTGTCTGTGAAGGGGCAGGGGCCTCGTGTCCGTGAAGGGACAGGGGCCTCGTGTCCGTGAAGGGACAGGGACCTCGTGTCTGTGAAGGGGCAGGGGCCTTGTGTCTGTGAAGGGGCAGGGGCCTCGTGTCCGTGAAGGGGCAGGGGCCTCGTGTCCGTGAAGGGACAGGGGCCTCGTGTCCGTGAAGGGACAGGGACCTCGTGTCTGTGAAGGGGCAGGGGCCTCTTGTCAGTGAAGGGACAGGGGCCTCGTGTCCGTGGAGGGGCAGGGGCCTCGTGTCTGTGGAGGGGCAGGGGCCTCGTGTCCGTGAAGGCCCTGTCTTTGTTTTAAAATATGTGCGTCTTGTTTTAGATGGTTCTTTTACAGCAGTGTTCCAGCTGCAGTCTGGTCACTCTAGTCATCCTCTCACTGGTGGGATTCTGATGTCACTGGTTGCACGGAACAACCGTGGACTTCAGGATTTCTGAAGAAAAGTTCCTGCTCCCGGCGAGAGACACCTGTTAGACCAGTAGTCAGAATTCCTCCCAACAGCTGGTTTTCTCTTCAGTCAAGTCTGGATTATTCTGATGTTGTTTCTGGTTTTTATTCTCCATCACCCCAAAGGTCCATCAGACATCTGAGTGTGGTCATTTCCTGAGCTGCTCACAGACGACAGTCGGGGCCGCGGCATGCAGGAGGGTCTGCACTGATTGGAGGTGGATTTATGACATAAAAATATTCTAATAAAGATTTTGGGGGTTATATTTAAACAAAAATCAGGAGGAGTTTTATAGCAGTGGCTGTAACCTCTCACCTTGTTTTTGGCACTCAGACATTATTCTGTTTGCTCCACAGCCGGACAGGACACGGGGTTAAAAAAACAAAAAAAGAATGACAGCTTGGGGTTACAGTACATGGCCTAATCTAATATTTTCTGCAGGTAATAGTTTGTGTAATGAAAATCCAACGACCTCTAGCACATCTGTCATCCCCTTGTTGTAAGTGATAACGATAGAAATGTAAATGTTGCTGCTCCTGTCGTTCATACTGGTTCCTAACAATGACAATCCACCTTAAGATGTGATGCAACCTGGTTTTGGCCCTGGCCAGTATTGACTGGTGCTGGTTGACACGTCTCAGTGTAAAGCTGCTGGTTCAGCATGGTAACTTGTGAAAGGAGAACAAACAGGAGAGGAGGATGAAGGTTTGGAGAGGTCTGTTCTGATCAACTCAGACCAATAATCAGTGGCTGCTGATTAGGCCTGTTTGTTGGCCTTTTTCTTGCCTTTTCTTTTCGTTTTTGATCAGTGATTGATTAAATCAAGGGTTGAATTCCTCCTTTGATTTAATCGTCTTATCAGACCCTTGAAGAAGTGCTCCATTAGAACTGGATCATGTGTTATTTACTCTAGTACTCTGCCTTGTGTCCTTTATGAGAGTCAAAGTGAAAGATTTACTGAAGACAAAAATCACGTTTTTGAATTTAGAATTACACACACCGTAGTTCGTTGGATCTCAGTCTGGACTGTGTCTCCTCCTTTCACTGTATATGGATGCAGGAACTAGGGGTGGGTGGTATGAGCGGTATACGGTAGAAACCAGTGGCGTCCCGTCCATAGGGGGCACTAGGGCGCCGCCCCACCAGTCCAAGAGGAAGAAGAAGAGGATAGGAATCACAAAATACAAAAACAAACATGAAAATAAAACTTAACGAGCCATCCAGTATATAAGTACTGTGTATAATCTGCATTTAGGTGTAGTTTTAAAATGTTCTCTCACTAGTTTTTACCAGACCGAAAGGTTGAGTGATGTACTTCCTGTTTCTTTGGGGTCTACTGCGCATGTCCTGGGCGCACTCAGCTTTACCAACAGACATACGCTTTGTTCGCTGTTACTGACACATGCGCACTGGAACCAGCCTTTAGTGCAAATTATAGGAGAGCCCTGGGTGGCAGAATTTAGCGACCATGCCATGCGCAGAAGACCTCAGATGACAATGTGTCTGTCGCTGATTTGCCTTCTTCAAAATGTTATCAGCAAATGGCAGAGGCTAGCTGTTCTAAGTCCTGATTAGTGAATTTATACTTTAAACAGTGACGTGTCTTTGTAGCCGAATGTTAGAGGAACACTTAAACTGTTGATTGAATACTTTGGTTCATGTAGTTTTACCTGTTTTGAGGAGTTTTTTGTTACTTTTCCTTAAAACGCCTAGCAGCCTATGGGAGTTTTGTATAAGGTGTCCTAAAATCGTACTTGAACTTATTTTGATGGGACTTATCAGTGGATTTGACTTAATTTTGTTGTTAATTCACTTCATTAGTTGAGCTGATTGTCATGACTTGCTTGGTTAGTGGTTGTTGTCTGAATTGTAACATTAATGATCTGACTGTTAGTTAGAGATGATTGATGTGTTTGTGGTGTCAGTAGAAAGCTAATTGTGAATATTAAGTTGTGTTTCTGACCTTGTGGAGGTCAGGTTGTTTTTATTTTTATTTGTATCTGATTATATTGATATTATTCTAAGGTCTCCTCATGAAGACTTTATGATTTCTTTACTGTTTGATGTGTAGAATTAGACCTAACAGCTCCACATTTCTAGAGAACTGGTGGGAGGGATTTTTACCAGCAAAATATTCAGTCAGATGAAAATATTTCTCTTCATTCCTGCTCTAGTGGTGAGATGTGATTATTTTTGTGCATCTGAAAACTGACTTGCAAAAATGCGCACCATCCAAAATAAATGTCACCAGCCTCCACTGATAGAAACGGTGTAAATGGCTGACAGTAGAGATTCTGACTCTACCGCGGTAGAGCATGTTGATCAATTCCAGGAGTGAACTGAGACTTGGAGCAGGTCCCAACAGACTATTCCATCAGAACTGTTCACCTCCAACTTTATCAGTTATTCTTAACAATTCTCTTGTTTCCGGTTTTCCCGAAATTTTGTGTTGTGGACGGAACCGGAATTGGGTCAGCAGGACCTGAACCACTGCAGCGTCTCACAGACCAACGAGACCCCTCACTGCTGTCTTCAGCTCAGAGAGCATGTGACTGGTGTGACCTGCTCACTGATGTAAGACTAAAGAAATGAAATGTTTGTAACAAAACCATGTTACTGTAAAGATGGCGGAGCAACACTTCCTGTGAGTGAACCAGTGAGTGGTTATTTTCAGCAGGTCTTAATAAATGTCACAAGGTTCTTTAGTGTTTGGGGTTGGGGAGTTGCTAAGCCTGCTGGTGGTGCAACAGCGTGGTATGAGAGGCTGCTTGGTCAAAGTTATATAACCATTCACAGATCAATGCAACGTCGGCCAGAGCCTGCTGAGTGTTTGGTCACATGGTCAAAAAGCAGAGGAAACACAGGCCATGCACCTTTAAGAAAGTCAATGATTCTTTGTGTGTGTGTTTTTGTGTGTGTTTAGACGTGTGCAGGTTTAACCTGGTGTGTGTTGGTTTGCAGGAGGCGTGTTGTGCGTACGTGCTGATGGTGACAGCTGTGTACTGGGTGTCTGAGGCGGTTCCTCTGGGTGCTGCCGCGCTGGTCCCAGCCTTCCTCTACCCGCTCTTTGGAGTACTCAAGTCCAGTGAGGTGAGTCTGTGTGAGGGGAGTGAGCCCCAGCTGATCATTTTCATTTATCCCTTAAACCTCCACACTGAGAAAGGAGCAACGGCCAGCAAAGACTTGTAGATAACATCAGGTAACATCACTGTCAAGCAATATTAATATTAACAGGGATACACAGACGCCAGTATCAGGTATCGATCCGATACTAAGGTTGTATACTAATTAGGGGTGGGGTGGGGGAATTTATAGTTTTTTTTTATCTATATCAATGCCATTATCGATTCTGCTTATCAATCCAATTCCTTATCAATCCTTCAGTAGTTGTTAAGCAACAAAAAAAAAGTTCTACAGTCTTCTGCACCACGAGGAACCATGGTGTGATTTGAGTGTGTGTCTGATAGTGTTCTGCGCGATCGGGACCGTGAACTCACCGGTCCACAAAGGCACGTTCGGGCAGAGGGATCTGGTACGCTTGCATCATATCTGGTGCTTATGTGCACTGGCGCACCAGTTATGTGCACCCCTGTATATAACGCAGGGCGATGCTCGGCTCTCGTTGAGCTGTGACATGAACAGCTAACCGGAGCTACCCAGACTTCACTCTGGAGGAGATGGGAGTCAACTTACATGTGCTGTCGTAGTTTTTATATAGTAGTAGTAGTAGTAGTAGTAGTTCTAGGAAAGTCTGCAGAGCAAAACTCACGGTCTAGTTTACTAGACTATCAAGCCATATGGGGTGACCGTGGCGCAGTGGCAAGAGAGATCACCTCCCATGTCAGAGAGCATGGGTTCAAACCCCAGCCTGGTCATGTGTTGAAGTATCCTTGGGCAAGATACTGAACCCCCCAACAACCACCTCCCAGGCACCATTCTGAGTTAGCAGCCCACTGCTCCTCAAACAATGAGGATGGCTCAAATGCACAGATGAATTTCCCCAAGGGGATCAATAAAGGGTAAATTATTAATATCTTGCCTGTGCATTACCCAGGATGTCTGAGGGGCAGGGCCAGACCATGCATGCAAATTCACATTGTGACGTAGATCTGCGGCCAGATTCAAATCCTAGAGTTTCAACCTGGAAAACAAACTGTAAGAAGCCAAAGCTGGAGAGATATGTAGAAGACTGTTTTCATGTTCAGCCTGCATGAAAGGCTCAGGGTGACCTAGTATAATAAAAAAAAACCTGAAAAAAAAGGGTTTTGAGTAAACTACACCTTTAAGGTAATGTTAATGTAAGGCAAAGATGTTCACAAGTCATTCTGTCCAAGTCTCAAGTCTCTGGCTGACAGGATTCTTCCATCTAGTCTTGGACTGTAGGTTCTGGGCTCAGAGCCTCTGTGGGTCCAGGACATAAACATAAAACAAAATAAGAAGACCAGATCCTGTTTTTTGTTTTAAAACCCTCTTAAATATATTCTAATTTGTATTCTTGTGGTCCCCTTATTTATAATAACACCTAAAGTGTCTCTGGATCAGGTTTCTAAGGACAAAATGTCCCAGCAGAGAGAACCAGACTGTAATAATGATCTAGTATTTATGTAGCTGCTGCTGCACACACAGTCAGTCCACATCAGAAAGAATGTGGGGTGACAGAGTTCACTGTGTTGAACCTTGTTGAGTACATTCCAATCCTGTCTGATTCAGCACAAACTAGACCTGTAGAGGATTCATTAGTCTAGAGACGTGGGATGTCCTGAGACGCTGCGAGATAGTGTGAGATGATGTGAGATAATGTGAGATGATGTGAGATAGTGTGAGATGATGTGAGATAATGTGAGATGATGTGAGATAGTGTGAGATGATGTGAGATAGTGTGAGATGATGTGAGATAGTGTGAGATGATGTGAGATGATGTGAGATAGTGTGAGATGATGTGAGATAGTGTGAGATGATGTGAGATGGTGTGAGATGATGTGAGATAGTGTGAGATGATGTGAGATAGTGTGAGATGAGTGTGAGATGATGTGAGATAGTGTGAGATAGTGTGAGATGATGTGAGATAGTGTGAGATGATGTGAGATAGTGTGAGATGATGTGAGATAGTGTGAGATGATGTGAGATGATGTGAGATAGTGTGAGATGATGTGAGATAGTGTGAGATGATGTGAGATAGTGTGAGATGATGTGAGATAGTGTGAGATGGTGTGAGATAATGTGAGATAGTGTGAGATGATGTGAGATAATGTGAGATAGTGTGAGATGATGTGAGATAGTGTGAGATGGTGTGAGATAATGTGAGATAGTGTGAGATGATGTGAGATAATGTGAGATAGTGTGAGATGATGTGCGATAATGTGAGATAGTGTGAGATGATGTGAGATGATGTGAGATGATGTGAGATAGTGTGAGATGATGTGAGATAATGAGAGATAGTGTGAGATGATGTGAGATAGTGTGAGATGATGTGAGATAATGTGAGATAGTGTGAGATGATGTGAGATAATGTGAGATAGTGTGAGATAGTGTGAGATGATGTGAGATAGTGTGAGATGATGTGAGATAGTGTGAGATGATGTGAGATAGTGTGAGATGATGTGAGATTATGTGAGATAGTGTGAGATGATGTGAGATAGTGTGAGATATGTGAGATAGTGTGAGATGATGTGAGATAGTGTGAGATGATGTGAGATGATGTGAGATAGTGTGAGATGATGTGAGATGATGTGAGATAGTGTGAGATGATGTGAGATAGTGTGAGATGATGTGAGATAGTGTGAGATGATGTGAGATAGTGTGAGATGATGTGAGATAATGAGAGATAGTGTGAGATGATGTGAGATAGTGTGAGATGATGTGAGATAGTGTGAGATGATGTGAGATGATGTGAGATAGTGTGAGATGATGTGAGATGATGTGAGATAGTGTGAGATGATGTGAGATGATGTGAGATAGTGTGAGATGATGTGAGATAGTGTGAGATGATGTGAGATAGTGTGAGATGATGTGAGATGATGTGAGATAATGTGAGATAGTGTGAGATGATGTGAGATAGTGTGAGATGATGTGAGATGATGTGACATAGTGTGAGATGATGTGAGATGATGTGAGATAGTGTGAGATGATGTGAGATAGTGTGAGATGATGTGAGATAGTGTGAGATGATGTGAGATAGTGTGAGATGATGTGAGATGATGTGAGATAGTGTGAGATGATGTGAGATAATGTGAGATAGTGTGAGATGATGTGAGATAGTGTGAGATGATGTGAGATAGTGTGAGATGATGTGAGATAGTGTGAGATAGTGTGAGATGATGTGAGATAGTGTGAGATGAGTGTGAGATGATGTGAGATAGTGTGAGATGATGTGAGATAGTGTGAGATGATGTGAGATGATGTGAGATAGTGTGAGATGATGTGAGATAGTGTGAGATGATGTGAGATAGTGTGAGATGATGTGAGATGATGTGAGATAGTGTGAGATGATGTGAGATAGTGTGAGATAATGTGAGATAATGTGAGATAGTGTGAGATGATGTGAGATAGTGTGAGATGATGTGAGATAGTGTGAGATGATGTGAGATGATGTGACATAGTGTGAGATGATGTGAGATGATGTGAGATAGTGTGAGATGATGTGAGATGATGTGAGATAGTGTGAGATGATGTGAGATAGTGTGAGATGATGTGAGATAGTGTGAGATGATGTGAGATGATGTGAGATAGTGTGAGATGATGTGAGATGATGTGACATAGTGTGAGATAGTGTGAGATGATGTGAGATAGTGTGAGATGATGTGAGATGATGTGAGATAGTGTGAGATGATGTGAGATGATGTGAGATAGTGTGAGATGATGTGAGATAGTGTGAGATGATGTGAGATAATGTGAGATAGTGTGAGATGATGTGAGATAGTGTGAGATGATGTGAGATGATGTGAGATAGTGTGAGATGATGTGAGATGATGTGAGATGATGTGAGATGATGTGAGATAGTGTGAGATGATGTGAGATGATGTGAGATAGTGTGAGATGATGTGAGATAGTGTGAGATGATGTGAGATAGTGTGAGATGATGTGAGATGATGTGAGATAGTGTGAGATGATGTGAGATGATGTGACATAGTGTGAGATGATGTGAGATAGTGTGAGATGATGTGAGATAGTGTGAGATGATGTGAGATAGTGTGAGATGATGTGAGATAGTGTGAGATGATGTGAGATGATGTGAGATAGTGTGAGATGATGTGAGATAGTGTGAGATGATGTGAGATAGTGTGAGATGATGTGAGATTATGTGAGATAGTGTGAGATAATGTGAGATAGTGTGAGATGATGTGAGATAGTGTGAGATGATGTGAGATGATGTGCGATAATGTGAGATAGTGTGAGATGGTGTGAGATGATGTGAGATAGTGTGAGATGATGTGAGATAGTGTGAGATGATGTGAGATGATGTGAGATAGTGTGAGATGATGTGAGATAGTGTGAGATGATGTGAGATAGTGTGAGATGATGTGAGATGATGTGAGATAGTGTGAGATGATGTGAGATGATGTGAGATAGTGTGAGATGATGTGAGATTATGTGAGATAGGTGTAGATAGATAGATGTAAATAACTAAAGGAGTCTGTGAATAACTAAAGGAGTCTGTGGCTGTGAAAATAAAGCTACACAGAAACGGCAGGTAACTACGATACTTTAACGAACTAAACAAAAACTGCCGGACTACGAATCGCGCTGGAGATCAAATACTACAATCACAATGGGTCAGCAACCCGGGGGGGGAGAACCACACGCCAGAACCTGTCTGCTCGGTTTCCCCCCGAATGACAGGCCGCTCCCTTCTTTTAACCACGCCGAGCTGATTGCTGAATTTCCTACAGCTGTGCGGGCCCAGCGTGTTGCTCTGGAGACAGGGGGCGGAGCCAGGAGCTGTCAGTGTCAGCGGAGCTGACAGGAGGAAGGATCGGGTGCCGAAGGCAGGAGATCGTAACAGAGGGGCTCTCTGCTCCTCCGCGTCTCACCTGTGTCTCCACCCGTGCAGCTGCACGGGTGGAGAAATGAAGCAGGATGAGTTCCATAACCTGAAGGCGCAGGTTCCCGGGATAAACCCCAACATACGGGCAGAGAGTCTTGGGGCTGGCAGAAATCCCACCCCAGTCCTCCAGCTCTCACCTGGATCAAGTGCAGCAAAGAAGAGAGTCCAACCCCCCTCCAGGACTCGGGTTCCAGAGCAAACTATGTGTCCAGGTGAGCCTGACTATATCTAGCTAGTATTGCTCAACCTCTTCCATAAGCCCCAGCTCCTTTCCTGCCAGAGAGGTGACGTTCCATGTCAGCTAGTTTTCTTGTCCGGGGACCAGACCGCCACCCGATCCACACAGACCTGGACTCTTCATGTTCCGTCTGCAGGTGGTGGGTGTGCAGTTGGATGAGCCCCTGTAACTGCTTCATGAAGCGGAGGGTTTTAGGACCATGAGGAGCTCACATCACTCTGACAGCTCAGGTGTGTGGTGACCTGGTGAGGTCCATGGAAACATGGAACCAGGAGGATAGGAGTCTGGCTTTGATGTGGTGAAGACTTCCTTGTTAGAGGAGTGGGTGAAGCTGGTCTGTAGTCCTGCAGGTCCACTGCAAGTCTTTGCAGACTATGTGGGACCAGATGATGGTGGCAGACTACAGAAGAGCCAGAGAGAGACTGAAGATCTTTCAGTTAGCTGGAGTACTGCTGGTTACTCCATCTGGTCCAGGGGGTTTTACATATTGACTGACCTCAACACATGTCTCCCTTCATGTTCTTCTAGTGCCAGTGGGGTGGGGCAACGTTTTGTTGTTTTAGCCTCAAACCTGGCAAAGCAGCAGTTAAGCTCCTGAGCCTGTGCTGAGTCACTGAGTAGTGGTTACCTTGCTGCCACCCTCTCCACGGATCATGGTGTGTTGGATGTTCTTCTGACCTCACTTGTCCTCCAGGCCTTCTGGTTGGGAAATGAATGAATGAATCCACTCTGTCACCCCAGCATCTGATGTAGAAGAGCTTCAGATCACCCTGATTCAACAGATCCCAGTCAGTGTTCCTGAACAGTCCCATAATGTGTGAGAATCAGTAGAAACTATTCAGATATTAGCCAAATGTTATCTCCAGAGTAAAGTCTAAATGTCAAGAATAAAGTAAAATGTACTTTGTAGTACATAGGTGTTTATCTAACCTGCCATGGTACTTTAGTTTGAACACGTTGAAGGATCCAGAAGCTTTTTTCATCTGGACTCGTGTCTGTAAAGCTCAGTAAAGGTTCTGATGAAGTTCTGCTATTAGAATTATTCAGACCTACTTCAACAGTCCAAGTCCAGATGCTCACCAGCCCATCATGTCTGTGCACTAGTGCTAGCATAGCCGCGGTGGTGCACATAAACATGACTCTGTGTGGGTTAACAGTTCAGCTGGATTCCTGCAGCTGGTTTTATTGGGTGAGAGGTCAGGCGATGTGGGCTTAGACAACGCTGGGGGCTGTGATCGCTGTGGGGGAGAAGTGCAGCAGATTAAAAAGAACAAACAGCAAACTGTAAGAGCTGATCCGACACGGAAAGGCAAAGAGAGCCCGGCTAAAAGTCACTCCTCAAACTTTGGTCATTTACTGTATTTACATTTATACAGTGGACTTAAATCAAATCCTCATGAACCAAATCCATCTGTTTAGTCACCAATGCATCCCTTCAGACCTGGAGACTCGTCTCTAGCTGTCCTCTCTTCTTCACCTGGTCCATAATAAACATCACACCAGGTCTGGTGAAGACATTCAGCTCCTGGACTGGAACACTTTACTAAACACCCAGAAACTTTAACTCTGACACCTACAGCCTTCATTAGGTCATCATGTATAATAATAATAATAATGATAATGAACAGTGATGGTGTTCACTAAAGGCACAGAGCAGACTTTACTTCATCAGGAAGCTGAGATCCTTCAGTGTTTACAGTAAAATGTTCCAGATGTGGGCTGCATGGTGGCGCAGTTGGTTAGCACTGTTGCCTCACAGCAAGGAGGTCGTGGGTTCGCGTCCCGGCTCTGCGGCCTCTCTGCGTGGAGTTTGCATGTTCTCCCCGTGCGTGCGTGGGTTTCCTCTGGGTACTCCGGTTTCCTCCCACAGACCAAAGACATGACTGTCAGGCTAATTGGACTGGTACATTGTCCTTAGGTGTGAGTGGGTGTGTGGTTGTTTGTCTCGTTCGTCTCTGTGTGGCCCTGCGATGGACTGGCGACCTGTCCAGGGTGTCCCCCGCCTCTCGCCCCTTGACCGCTGGAGATAGGCACCAGCTGCCCCGCGACCCTCTGTGGAGGAGGAAGCGGCTACAGAAGATGGATGGATGGATGGATGGATGGATGTTCTACCAGTCTGTTGTAGAGAATTTGATCACATCCGAGGTCACCTGTTGGAGCAGCATCAGAACCAGAGATCAGCTGATAAAGGAGGCGGGGCCTGTTCTGGAGCCTCTAGAGATGATTGGTCAAAGGAGGACGCTTCATGAAATGAAGAACATGATGGACAACCCTGAGCATCCTCTACAAGACAGTAACTCAACAAGAGTGTCTTCAATCAGAGGTTCTTCAGATCTGCTGAAACACAGAAGATCCTCCAGTCCATCACAGACCACTAGAAGATCCTTCCTGTCCATCACAGACCACTAGAAGATCCTTCCTGTCCATCACAGACCACTAGAAGATCCTCCAGTCCATCACAGACCACTAGAAGATCCTTCCTGTCCATCACAGACCACTAGAAGATCCTTCCTGTCCATCACAGACCACTAGAAGATCCTCCCTGTCCATCACAGACCACTAGAAGGTCCTTCCTGTCCATCACAGACCACTAGAAGGTCCTTCCTGTCCACAGATAGAACATCTAGAATCCTTCTTTAAAAACCTTCAGTGAGTTACTGAAGAACCCCATTTCCTCTGGGATTAATAAAGTCTTTGACTGACTGATTCTAGCAGCTGCTGCTCTGGTTCATCACCCAGATCTGATTCACATCCATTCAGACTCTCCGTCACTATGAACTGATTCTTCATCCATGTGAATTTGTTCTCACATAATACCAGCTGATTCAGTTCTTCTAACGCTGCCTTTAATTCTATTTATGATGTTCTCATAGGTTCAGATCAGATGTCTTTGTGTTCGACCTTCTGAGGCTGTCAGTCAGGTCCTGCCTGTTGATCAGAACTGGTTCTAAAGGCCATTCATCCTCCACAAGAACTGTTCTCACTGGGGGTCTCCGAGAACAAACATGACGTCATTTTGTTCTCGCAGGGTGTCTGAGAACAACTGCTGTGATTGGTCAGAAAGGGAGAATGGGCGTGGTTAGTGGTTGACGTACGTTGATGTTGTAACAGTTTACCTGATTTTTAAATACTTTTGCAGGTCGGGGGTCGGCTCACTTTTGCCACGTTATTAGTGGCTCCTCCCTCTGTTGCGCCAAGGCGTAATCTTCATTCACAGGTCCGGCGTTGTGGTAATATTAGTACCAAGCGTGGCAGCACGAATGCCAACAAATTCCCGCATCACCATACCGCCTCTGTGCTTTCATAATACACACCGTGGCGGTAGTATTACGCTGACTAGCCAGCACGGTGTGCTTTATGAAAGCAGCTTTTTTGGCTGGAGCAGAAGTTAAATGGATACCTCTGAGGATCAGCTGGACGAGGCGGTGAGAAAATACGCCCACCTGTATAAGTCAGGGAGTATGTACGGTATCTGCAGAAATGAACTGTTCTCTGGTTCTTGGTCGTGGTAAAAGTCCTGGCACTGCGTACCGTTCTGTACCGGCCCACTTAAAGCACTGCACACACATATATAGTACGTACTGTACATCTTGATTTGATGAAGCTTCTTGTTGTTGTGTGAGTTCAGGTGGCAGCAGAGTACTGTAAAGACACCACCCTGCTTCTGATGGGAGTCATCTGCTTGGCAGCCTCAATAGAGAAATGGAACCTGCACAAACGCATCGCTCTGCGCATGGTGATGATCGCAGGGGCGAAGCCCGGCATGTCCGTATCACTCCACCTAAACCTAGTTCTACACCCAAAGCACTGACATGTTTTCATAGCTGTGACCCCTTGGCTCTCGTTCAGGTTGGTGCTGGGCTTCATGTGCTGCACCGTGTTTCTGTCCATGTGGCTTAGCAACACCTCCACCACTGCCATGGTGATGCCAATAGCCGAGGCAGTCCTTCAGCAGCTGATCTGCACCGGCCTGGCAGAATGTCACAACGACTCGGAAACGGCAGAGGCCCAGGAAGACGAAAGTGGTGCGTTCAGATTTGTTACTGGCACTGTGTTTACATTAGAACTCTTCTATTTAACCAACTGGGCCACAGATCTTAGAACATACCTTCATCTAATTCTTTATTATACTGCAATAGTAACTCTTGTTTCTTGCAGCTGTTTCGAGCAAAGATGAAACCTTGGAAAAGAATCAGTTGGAGCTCCTCTATCAAAATGAACAGTATGTGTTTACTTTCTACTTTTCTGATACATTAGATCAAGTTAAAGCCAAACTCAGTAGCCAGGTAAACAATGTAGTTTCTAATGTTTTTTTAAAGCCTCTTAACAACGTTCCAACATAGTATAGCCATAAATTAGTGCTGTCAATCGATTAAAATAAATTAACTAATTAATCGCAAATTTGAAAGAAATTAATCACGATTAATCGCATTTAATCGCTTCTTTTCAGAAAAAAGAAATTACATGCAGTTTACAATGTCCAACCAAGAAATATGCCAAAATGTTTTTTAAAATCATTTTTAAAGCTTTTATAATTGATGAAAAAATGCATTTAAATTGCATTTCAGTTCAAAACAGTTGAAAAACAAAAATTCCTGACTAAAACTGGACAGACCCTAAATACAGTACTTTATAAATCTATTTGTTTATTTTATGTACAATTTCAGAAGGGTATTGTTTTAAAATAATAATAAAAGATTTCCAACATGTGGAAACACTATGAGAGAATCATTTTTTGCAGTGTTCAAACTGACCCACGGTCTGCCTCGTTTTCAATGAGGGGTCCGAGTCACTCGGGTCTCTGTTTTTTAAAGACTAGTGTGGGAATGGGATCGCCTCGGTCCGGTACTGGTTTTACTTTTCAGATAGGGGTAGGGTCTGAGTTCGTACCGAGCCGAACTGACACCTCCGTCCGCTCGGACCTCGGTGTCAGACCGGGACTGGAGCCGTAACACCCGCTCCCTGCTGAACTGAACCGGACCGTATGGCGGACAAGGAGCAGGAATAAACCTTAAAGGCTAGAGACCGTCCAGTTTCACCGCCGATTACTTTCGGTTTTCACGGTGGACGGAGCGGAGAGTTGAGTTCCTCTACTAGGGAGAGACAGGTGAAGAGAGTGAACTGATGAGATCTGAGGAGCGGGTGGGAGGGAGGACACGGTCTGCGACGGGAGCTGCAGGAAATCTGATGCTGACAAGCGCTCCGCCTGGCTTCAAACACAAGTTGCGTTAATTTCGTTAATTTTTTTTAACGCGTTATGTCTTCCAAATTAATTTACGCAATTAATGCGTTAAATCTGACAGCACTACCATAAATATATTGTGGAGATTAAAAAACCCCCCGAAAGAAATCAATAAAGTAGTTGTCCCGCAGTTCTCTAAAAACTTCAGCCAATCCTATCGTACGGTCCGAACGATACGATTGGAAAATCCAGCTGTCTGTCTGCCGCATTTCCTCACTGCTTGGATTGGCATTAATCCGCCCGGACACATTTTGGGGCAGAACATCCCGGAAGTGACAGTGAAAGTAGAAGTAGGACAGAGAGCCGGCGGGTGATTCCATTTTAAGATAAAAATACCAGAGTCCCCCCAAAAAACACCTTTTCAGCTAGCAGGAAACTAAAACCGTTTGGAGGTGAAAAGAGGAAAAGCTGGGGAACGTTTCTATGGCTGGAGTTAGACTCTGCTTTGTTATCGTCGCAAAACGGGGTACCATGTCCGTGGGGAGGCTGGCTTATGGATTTCACCCGACGGGAGGGGTGAGTGCATCGAGTCCTGTTTTTGAAAACTAGCTAGCGAGACCTCGTTTGTTTACCTGGCTACTGAGTATGGCTTTAAAGCAGTTCTTTATATAAAACAAGAATACATAATGTATCTATAGCTGTTAGTTCTGTTCCACAGGGTAGTCAGCCTTTGTTTTCCACATCTATTCTGCATCACCAAACATGCTAATGAGGTTCAGGTTATTAAGTATTTCTAATTGGCACCATTTTGTAGTTTGATGTGTGATAAAAGAGTTTCCACAAGAATGAAAAGAAGGTGTAGAAGATAGTGGCGAGACCAGCAATGCTATATGGTCTAGAGACTGTAGCACTGAGGAGAAGACACGAGGCAGACCTGGAGGCAGCAGAGATGAACATGTTGAGGTTCTCTGCTCTTGGGGCTTCTAGGGCTCTGATGTCTTTCAGAGCTTTTAAGGCTCATGATGCTGTTAGGACTGTTATGGCTCTTGGGACTCTAGTGACTCTTAAGCCTGGGGCACACAGAAGACGAATGCGTCGCGCCCGCGCCGTTTTAAAAAAACAAAAACATTATAGTTACTGAGAGTAGCTACACGGAGAGCGCAACGCAAGCGCCGGTCTGCACGGAGGCGCTAAATATAGGATCCGGTTCTATTTCAAGCACCGCAGCGGGGCTTTTATTACAGCGATTTCCCAAGAAGCGTTCAGCTCCGTAGCGCATCCTGTGAACCTGAAAGACCGCGGCGATTCCGTGGCGCTACGCATCCGTCCTCTGTGTGCCCCAGGCTTTAGGGCTCTTGGGGATTTCAGAGCCTGATGAAGCTAGGAGGACCACGTCTTCTGCAGAAAGCAGAGACGAGATTCTCCTGTCACCAAACTCAACCCCCTCCACACCACGGCTGCTCCTAGACATCCTGTCCATAAAGGTTCTGAACAGGACCGGAGACAAAGGGCAGCCCTGGAGGAGTCCAACCCTCACTGGGAACAGGTCCGACTTACTGCCGGCTATGAGGACCAGACTCACTCCTCTGGTACAGGGACTGAATGGCCCTTAACAAAAGACCATCCACCCCGTACTCCTGGAGCGCCCCCCACAGGGTGACCCTGGGGACACGGTCATAAGCCTTCTCCAAATCCACAAAACACATGTGGATTGGTTGGACAAACTCCCATGACCCCTCCATCACCCTAGCGAGGGTAAAGAGCTGGTCCACAGTTCCACGACCAGGACGAAAACCACATTGCTCCTCTTCTATCTGAGGTTCAACCATCGACCGGATGTAATATAAGACGAGTTGTCTCTGATTTATTGTCTTTTCTGTCTGTTTCTCCTGCTTTCTTAGGAATAACTGCTCTAAACAGGAAATGTTTGTACCAAGTGAGGTAAGAGGAAGTCATCTGAGCCTCTTTTTCTGGGATTCAAGTAGAAAGATAAATAAAAACCAGTCTAAATGGTAAAGTTTTTCTGTTATGTGTTGTTTCTCTGTCTCTAAGGGACAGACTAGTAAGGTCAATGGCTTGGGACTCCAGCCAGTCTTGAACGAGACATTTGTCAAACAAACCAATGGACACTTGCCTCAGGTTGGTAAAACACATGGGTGTCCATCCTGAAGCCTGTCTAAAATGTCCCCAAGCCTTTCTACAGTCATGTTCCAGGCAGCTGAGCAGTCTTTAGGCCTGGTCAGATGCTTAGAGAGACCAGGGTGTTCCAGTCAGACATTCATTCAGTAACGGTAAAGAACACAGGGAGGAGTCTAACTGAGACAGACAGATAAGCCATGACATCATCTTAGCTCTGTCCCATTAGAGTACAGTCACTAACAACCTTTATAATAAAGGAAAATAACAGTAGTGAGCTTTAAAGTTAGCAGAGCATTATGGGTTGGTGGTGCTGCACCGTGCGATGCAGGGATGGAACCTTTCACGTCTGAATCGATACGGTTCCAACTCCCAGAACCTACGAATCGATACCGGTACTTAACGGTAAAAAATCTTTCGATACTTATGAGTGTTTATTAATTAATTAAATCTCTTTTTATATTAAATATATTCATTTCTCAGTATTTAACAATATGTAACAAATAGGATAAATAACATACAACTGTTTGTGTTTTATCATCGTAGTGTTATACAAAATTCTTCAATGAAAACCTTTAACCAGCTGTTTAGTGTTTACTAAATGATGAATCAATGAAAACCAGCTCCATGAACTCCTGTTCCTCTACTTTGTCCTCTGGATTAACTCTGATGAGGAGACCATGTATTATAAACGTTCAGCCATAATGTTAAAGACATGTCACTGTTTAATGAATAAAATCACTTATCAGGACTAAAGCTGGTTAGCCTAGCATTAGCTCATCGGTGGTTTGATTTAGGCCTGGGCGATAAATCGATTGAATGAATTAATTCAAATTGTTGGTTGTGGGCGATTTGAAAAACAAGTAAATCGAGTTTTTGTGTAATGGCATATTTTTGGCTACCCGGAGCTTCCGTAGAGTTAGTTCCACATAGCATTATGGCTAGCGACAACAACAACAGCAAAAACAATCACAGAAGCAGTCGCTTTGCACATATAGGGCCCTATAAAATCTGTTTTATCTTTTCCCAAATTCCAATAACCTCACGGCTCGTTTCTATGAATTTAGCTGAATGTTCCGTATACGGTTCGACCGGCTCCACGCTGCTGCCTGTTGTCAGACGTGACTCTGACTCGGAGCTCATCACATTAACGCTGCCACCCTGGTGAAAAAACCAGCATAGACCAGCATTGAATCACGTTGGTCTACCAGCTAAACCAGCACCAAACCAGCATAGACCAGCATTGACCAGCATATAAATCAAGACCATCATGATTTGTTTGCTGGTCTTTGCTGGTCTATGCTGGTTTGGTGCTGGTCTATGCTGGTTGAACTAATGGATCACTATGGACCAGCATACCAGCACCAAAACACAACATATGCTGGAACCAGCATATGCTGGTCTATGCTGGTTTTTTCAGCAGGGCAGTCCATTGTCTGTCGACTAAACTTAAAGAGAAGTCATTCTTCAGATTCATAAAGGTAATTTGGATATTGTTCTGTCCTGAGCTTTGCTCTAAACTTCGCAACTTTGAATTTTCTGGAGGTGTTTCAGTGAGACTTTGTCGAAGCGGACCGTCTTTTTTTCCTCTGTGTGGAGAGGAGAACTGCGCTCTGCGTGCGCAGGTACGGTGGCGGCGGTGGCGGCGATGGCCAAAACACGTCGAAAAATATTATTTTCTTTACTAATTTGCAGATATGAGAGAATTCCGTGAGATTCCATGTTTTATACTGAATTCCATTTTGTTTGGGGATTTCCGTGATTCCGTCCGTTTTTTCCGCATCGCGGAAATCATAGGGCCCTATGTTGTCTGCCGTTTGTATTTGTAAGGGGGAAATCGGAAAAAATTGGTAAATTGAATTTTTTTTTAAATTATCAGAGATTTTATTTTTAGGCCATATCGCCCAGCCCTAGTTTGAATGGTTGAACGTAGCGCGGCATTTTTTATTAAAACAAAAGAAACAAATCAAATGACTCAGCGTGGAGTTGATTAAATCAGGACACAACATGGAGTCAATCAGCAGGGTTGTCACAAGCTGTCAGGAAGGATTCTCTGAATAAATATCTATTTGACAAGATGAGCGCTCAGCAGAGCCATGCAACAGATCGCCCTGGAACTAATAGTAAAGTTTATCTCCTCCACAATAAAATGATGCTCAGAGGAGTTCACGTGATTGGCAGAGAAAAGACTGGGCGTTCATCCAAACACTGTCCCACAGCTCCACACACCAAGGTTTTAGTCTTGATTACAAATACTTATTGAAGTCGTCTCAGTTGAGTCATCAAAGAGCCACATTTAGCTCGTCTGCGTCTTGCTAACGTCTTGGCAAATTGCTATCTCACAAACAAGGTGCTGTGTCATATCAGGTGAACTGGTCCTCAGTCAGAATTCGGTCAGTGCCTTATAAAGTACCGAATTCGGTACCCATCCCTAGACTGTAGTACTGTAACAGAATGGGTTTGAGACTTGATGATAGATGTTTTTGTGTTGCCCCTTCCTGGTTTGATTAACTTGTTCTAATAATTAATTAGAAGTGCAATAGATGGATTTGGGTTAAAGTAGTGAGTTGAAGGTAAATGAGGCTGATTTAGTTGAAGTTACAGGACTTTAAGGTCACTGTTCTTCAGTCGGGTGCTCAGATCTGTTCATAGAGGACTCATTTGAAAGTGCAGGAACATAAAGTCCACTTAGCTAATGCTGACCAGTCAGTAGAGACGGAGGGACTGGATTTAAATGTCTTTACTTGTCTTGAAGGACGAGGTGAATTTGTGATCAGGATAATTCTGATGAGAGTGAAGTCTGGTTCCCTACTGGGCTGATTCAGTTCGAATGATTTCTTTCAGGTTGCCGTTGAAATCCCAAACGTGAAGCGAGTGAGAGCCAGAAGAGACTCCCAGTACCCGACCAAGAAGGATCACATGATCTGTAAATGCCTGTCGCTCAGCATCACGTACGCAGCGACCATCGGAGGGCTCATCACCATCACCGGCACATCCACCAACCTCATCTTTGCTGAGCAGTTTAACACGTATGTACACTTTACTAAAAGTACAGTAGCTAGGCAGCTTTCAGGATTCATTTACTTTTGAATCATAACTATATTCACAAGAAGCCTGATGTCATCCCACTTGATGCACAGAGACATTCTGTTTTCCCTTGATTAGCCAGTTAACGCTCTTCTTCTGCTGCCATACTGTTGTTTAGCAACGCTGGTTAAAATCTCTGAAAGCCTTTCTTACTTTAATCACGTGGATTGACTAGTATTCCATGTAGAAACAGTACCAGTGTCTCCAACGAGTCACTGAAGGTCCAGTAAGGTTCTGGCCTCAACTCGTACTGGCACTCATGCACAGTTTTTTGCTAAGTCAGTATCCATGGGCCTCCAGGGGTCTAAGATCAAACTAATCACCTTTGTGGTGCCAGCGGAGTGGATTTCCTGTTTTAAGCCTCACAGAATGGTCTCCTTCATGCTGGACAAAGGTCAGATCAGGGTTTCTGTGTGGCTGTGCTAGAATCTTAATATTAGTTTAACACAGGGGGGTCCAAACTTTTCTACATGAGGGCCAAAATCACCAAGTGTCAAGTCCTCGAGGGCCACAAAAGTCCTCGAGGGCCACAAAAGTCCTCGAAGGCCACAAAAGTTCTCGAGGGCCACAAAAGTCCTCGAGGGCCACAAAAGTCCTCAAAGGCCACAAAAGTCCTCGAGGGCCACAAAAGTCCTCGAAGGCCACAAAAGTCCTCGAGGGCCACAAAAGTCCTTGAAGGCCACAAAAGTCCTCAAAGGCCACAAAAGTCCTCGAGGGCCACAAAAGTCCTCGAGGGCCACAAAAGTCCTCGAGGGCCACAAAAGTCCTCGAAGGCCACAAAAGTCCTCGAGGGCCACAAAAGTCCTCGAGGGCCACAAAAGTCCTCGAGGGCCACAAAAGTCCTCGAGGGCCACAAAAGTCCTCGAAGGCCACAAAAGTCCTCGAAGGCCACAAAAGTCCTCGAGGGCCACAAAAGTCCTCGAGGGCCACAAAAGTCCTCAAAGGCCACAAAAGTCCTCGAGGGCCACAAAAGTCCTCAAAGGCCACAAAAGTCCTCAAAGGCCACAAAAGTCCTCGAGGGCCACAAAAGTCCTCGAGGGCCACAAAAGTCCTCAAAGGCCACAAAAGTCCTCGAGGGCCACAAAAGTCCTCGAAGGCCACAAAAGTCCTCGAAGGCCACAAAAGTCCTCGAGGGCCACAAAAGTCCTCGAGGGCCACAAAAGTCCTCAAAGGCCACAAAAGTCCTCGAGGGCCACAAAAGTCCTCGAGGGCCACAAAAGTCCTCGAGGGCCACAAAAGTTAGAATATTTCTTAAAAGAAAAAAGCAAAAACTATTTTGTTCTGCTCAAAAATTCATTCTAAATGCAACATTTTAATGAACAGTCTTTGTCAATACGACACAGGGATCTCGTATGTTTGACTCAATAATAAAAAGCATCAGATTGACTGGATCTGATTGGTCGACTGTTTTTAGGTTTCTACATTTAGTTCCATCCTCAGCAACCAGACCAGGATCTGGGTCTTTCTCCAGTCCTGTTGCTGGATTTAGTCAGGCTTTATGAGCAGAGCTCACAAGTCTGGGTTTTGGTAAAAGTCAGTGAGGATTTGTGGTTCTTTTTACCAGGAAATAAAGTCGGAAATCTCAATATCTCTTGAATTGTCTCAAAATTTAAAAAAGTATTTTGATTGAATGGAAAATTTTGCATTTAAAAAGATTTTAATTTACTTGGATTTTTTGTTTGTTGGGTTTTATTTTAGTAAAAATCTAAAAAATGCCATAAAGCATCTCTCTGTATCAAAATCCTGCAGGAAAACTAAACTATATAACTTTTAAAATGCAGCTGAGGGCCACACAAAGTCACTCTGAGGGCCACACTTTGGACACGCCTGCTCTAACATGACGAACGGCCAGTACAGGCGGTGAAAAAAAATCCTTCAAAACACGTGAAAGTTCTGGGTCATTTCAGATGAGACCTGTGTGCTAAAAGAAGACTGAGTGGAGAAAGGTCTGAAACCACTGCTGCTCCAGTAGCAGGAGCAAAACGTTTGTTTTATATCAAGTTTTAGGGTAACAGATGTGAACCAATGGATACCTGATGGCATAGAGTGGAGCTTTGTTTTAGACAGGAACCACTTCAGGGATCTAAACTGACTCTAAATAAGAGCAGGGGTCATGTGATGTCCCTCACCCCCAGATGATGTCCATGCCTTCCAGAAGGCCATGCCGCCTGGATTGGTGGTGTTCCACTGGTACCACTGGTAACCAGTGGTCAGCATTGGACTCATTGCACCGGACTGGCGTTGGTCCGGTCCGGTCGCTCGGATATTTTATATCCCAGAATCACATGCAGAGCCACGTGATCACGTCCTGGAGGTGTGGTTCTCTAAGGAGCACACACACACACACACACACACACACACACACACACACACACACACACACACACACACACACACACACACGCACACGCACACGCACACACAGTAATGGCCGCCTGCAGGCAGGAACTGTAAAGAGATTAAGCAGATAATACATTCATTATGGTTGTAATTAATTAATAATTAACACACTAATTTGACAGCCCTCTTACAATCAGAAATAAACAGTCTATCATTGAATTGGATGTTAATGTCATTTAAAAATAAATCTAAACAATAATATTACTACCGTATTTTTGACCATGTGGCATTTGTTCTGTTTAACTGTCAAAATGATTATGTGGCTCAACAATCCTCTGGTCTGTCTAACAGAACTCTGTGTTTCTATTTTCAATGCTCTTTCTGTTCCAGTCGCTACCCAGACGCCAAGGTGATCAACTTTGGGACGTGGTTCATCTTCAGCTTCCCCATCGCCATCATCATGCTGGTCCTCACCTGGCTGTGGCTGCATTTCCTCTTTCTTGGCTGCAAGTGAGTTCATGTGAGGGTTTGTGTTCTGCTGACAGTCACCTCCTGGTGTGTGATTAGCAGGGCAGCTCGTCATTACGGAGTAATCCCTTCACCTGTCACAACGCTCTGGCTTGATGTTGTTGTTGCTCAGTTTCACAGAAACATGCTCGCTGAGTAAGAAACGCAAAACCAGGAGGGAGATGATGTCAGAGAGGAGGATCCAGGAAGAGTACGAGAAACTTGGACCCATCAGGTGTGTTCTGCAGCTGCATCGAATTCAGCAAAGACGTTTTATTTAAGATGGCTGCATGAATAAAGTCAGTGAAGGAAAACACTGACACCATATGCTCTGTGTGTGTTTCAGCTACCCTGAGGTGGTGACAGGTGTTTTCTTCATCCTGATGACTCTGCTGTGGTTCACCAGAGAGCCGGGTTTCGTGCCCGGCTGGACGTCTCTCTTTGAGCAGTAAGCGTTAGCGATCAGCGGCTTTACGATGACTAACACCTCCAGCACAGAGCGCAGGTTTTCCTCAGGAAGCATGAAACATGTGAGGGGACACTTCCCCACAGAAAAGCTCTAAGCTGTAGACGTCCTGCTCTGCATCCTGGTGCATTTAACAAGTTGTCAGACATTGATTTTAACTAAAAACTTACCTAATAAACAGGAAGTCTTCACTGGAATCAGCTATAACACCATCAGCTGGACTGTTCAAATCTTAGACAAAAGACTGAAGAAAACGTCAGGGAAGTCAAATGACCTGCAGTGGTTTCATGTCAGAACTAAAGAACTCCTTAGTAGTTCAAAGTCATGATAATGGGCTGCCATGTTTCCAGTTCAGGAAGGAACTCACTGGACAATCAGCTGATCAACCCTTAACCCTTATGGACAGGAGGATTTAAATAAGTGACATCAACTATCTGAAAACAAATATCAAGAACCTGATTGTCCTTAAAGCCATACTCAGTAGCCAGGTAAACAATGTAGCTTTTAACGTTTTTTTAAAGCCTCTTAACAACGTTCCAACATAGTATAGCCATAAATACTGTATATTGTGGAGATTAAAAAACCCGAAAGAAATCAATAAAGTGGTTGTCCCGCAGTTCTCTAAAAACTTCAGCCAATCCTATCGTTCGGACCGAACGATAGGATTGGACAATCCAGCTGTCTTTACCTGGCTACTGAGTATGGCTTTAAGCTAGTACTGTTTTCATTTCAGGTTGGTAGAACTTCAGTCTTCTTAAAGCCATACTCAGTAGCCAGGTAAACAAGCTAGGTTTGAATCACTAACCACGACTGACTCTGTCCTCCGTTGGATCATTGGATCCATTTAAAATAAAATATTTAACTAGTAACAGTTGAATTATGTATTTAAAGTGAGAGTTTCTCCTAGTGAGAATTCAGTTTGATCTATTGTGATGATCTGGAACATTAATTTTTACTAAGAACAACAGAGTTGATCAGGATAAACACCATGTTAGAGTGATCTCTATTACTGCTGATCTTTAATGCTCTTTTTGTAAAATAAACAACGGTTGTGTTTACGTAATGTTACATGTTGATCCCCAGAATAAGTTGGGTATGTACCGGGTACTTATTTTGTTTAGAAACATTTTATTACAGACCATAGCTGTGATTATCTGTGGGGGATTTACCTCCTCTGGTCATTCAATTCTTATTCCTGTGCCCCCCAGTCTGGCACTTGAGTAACACTCCGGTTCTGGTCGACTTGCATCAGGGTTCGGTTTGCCAGGTCTCTGGTCTCTAGTCTCTGGTCCCTGGTCTCTAGTCTCTGGTCCCTGGTCTCTAGTCTCAGGTCTCTATTCTCTGGTCCCTGATCTCTAGTCCCAGGTCTCTGGTCTCAGATCTCTAGTCTCTGGTCTTTGGTCTCAGGTCTCTAGTCTCAGGTCTCTGGTCCCTGGTCTCTAGTCTCTGGTCTCTAGTCTCAGGTCTCTGGTCCCTGGTCTCTAGTCTCTGGTCTCTAGTCTCTGGTCTCTAGTCCCTGGTCTCTAGTCTCTGGTCTCTAGTCTATGGTCCCTAGTTTCTAGTCTCTGGTCTCTAGTCTCTGGTCCCTGGTTTCTAGTCGCTGGTCTCTAGTCCCTGGTCTCTAATCTCTGGTCCCAGGTCTCTGGTCTCTAGACTCTGGTCTCTAGTCTCTGGTCTCAAGTCTCTAGTCACTGGTCTCTAGTCTCACGTCTTTGATCTAGTCTCTGGTCTCAGGTCTCTAGTCCCTGATCTCTGGTCTCAGGTCTCTGGTCCCTGGTCTCAGGTCTCTAGTCTCTGGTCCCTGACCTCTAGTCTCAGGTCTCTAGTCCCTGACCTCTAGTCTCAGGTCTCTAGTCCCTGATCTCTGGTCTCTAGTCTCGAGTCTCTGGTCCCTGGTCTCTAGTCCCTGGTCTCTGGTCTCTAGTCTCTGTTCTCTAGTCTCTTGTCCCTGGTCTCTGGTCCCTGGTCTCTAGTCTCTGGTCTCTAGTCTCTGGTCCCTGGTCTCTAGTCTCTGGTCTCTAGTCTCTGGTCCCTGGTCTCTAGTCTCTGGTCTCTAGTCTCTGGTCTCTAGTCTCTGGTCTCTGGTCTCTAGTCTCTGGTCTCTAGTCTCTGGTCTCTGGTCTCTAGTCTCTGGTCCCTGGTCTCTAGTCTCTGGTCCCTGGTCTCTGGTCCCTAGTCTCTGTTCTCTAGTCTCTTGTCCCTGGTCTCTGGTCCCTGGTCTCTAGTCTCAGGTCTCTAGTCTCTGGTCCCTGGTCTCTAGTCCCTGGTCTCTAGTCTCTGGTCCCTGGTCTCTAGTCTCTGGTCTCTAGTCTCTGGTCCCTGGTCTCTAGTCTCTGGCTCTAGTCTCTAGTCCCTGGTCTCTAGTCTCTGGTCCCTGGTCTCTAGTCTCAGGTCTCTAGTCTCTGGTCTCTAGTCTCTGGTCCCTGGTCTCTAGTCTCTGGTCCCTGGTCTCTGGTCCCTAGTCCTGGTCTCTAGTCTCTGGTCCCTGGTCTCTAGTCTCTGGTCTCTAGTCTCTGGTCCCTGGTCTCTAGTCTCAGGTCTCTGGTCTCTAGTCTCTGGTCTCTAGTCTCTGGCTCTGGTCTCGAGTCTCTGGTCCCTGGTCTCTAGTCCCTGGTCTCTGGTCCCTAGTCTCTGTTCTCTAGTCTCTTGTCCCTGGTCTCTGGTCCCTGGTCTCTAGTCTCTGGTCTCTAGTCTCTGGTCTCTGGTCTCTAGTCTCTGTTCTCTAGTCTCTGGTCTCTGGTCTCTAGTCTCAGGTCTCTAGTCCCTGATCTCTGGTCTCAGGTCTCTGGTCCCTGGTCTCTGGTCTCTAGTCTCTGGTCCCTGGCCTCTAGTCTCTGGTCTCTGGTCCCTGGTCTCTAGTCTCTGGCTCTAGTCTCTAGTCCCTGGTCTCTAGTCTCTGGTCTCTAGTCTCAGGTCTCTAGTCTCTGGTCTCTAGTCTCTGGTCTCTGGTCTCAGGTCTCTGGTCCCTGGTCTCTAGTCTCTGGTTTCTGGTCTCTAGTCTCTGGTTTCTTGTCTCTAGTCTCTGGTCCCTGATCTCTAGTCTCAGGTCTCTAGTCCCTGATCTCTGGTCTCTAGTCTCGAGTCTCTGGTCCCTGGTCTCTAGTCTCTGGTCCCTGGTCTCTGGTCTCTAGTCTCTGGTCTCTGGTCCCTAGTCTCTGTTCTCTAGTCTCTTGTCCCTGGTCTCTAGTCTCTGGTCTCTAGTCTCTGGTCCCTGGTCTCTAGTCTCAGGTCTCTAGTCTCTGGTCTCTGGTCTCTGGTCTCTGGTCTCTAGTCTCTGGTCCCTGACCTCTAGTCTCAGGTCTCTAGTCCCTGATCTCTGGTCTCTAGTCTCGAGTCTCTGGTCCCTGGTCTCTAGTCTCTGGTCTCTGGTCTCTGGTCTCTGGTCTCTAGTCTCTGGTCCCTGGTCTCTAGTCTCTGGTCTCTAGTCTCAGTCTCTGGTCCCTGGTCTCTAGTCCCTGGTCTCTGGTCCCTAGTCTCTGTTCTCTAGTCTCTGGTCCCTGGTCTCTAGTCTCTGGTCTCTAGTCTCTGGTCCCTGGTCTCTAGTCTCAGGTCTCTGGTCTCTAGTCTCTGGTCTCTAGTCTCTAGGCTCTGGTCTCTAGTCTCAGGTCTCTGGTCCCTGGTCTCTAGTCTCTGGTCCCTGGTCTCTAGTCTCAGGTCTCTGGTCTCTAGTCTCTGGTCTCTAGGCTCTGGTCTCTAGTCTCAGGTCTCTGGTCCCTGGTCTCTAGTCTCTAGGCTCTAGTCTCTGGTCTCTAGTCTCTGGTTTCTGGTCTCTAGTCTCTGGTTTCTGGTCTCTGGTCTCTAGTCTCTGGTCCCTGGTCTCTAGTCTCTGGTCTCTAGTCTCTGGTTTCTGGTCTCTAGTCTCTAGGCTCTAGTCTCTGGTCTCTAGTCTCTAGTCTCAGGTCTCTAGTCCAGGTAGAAGGAGGGAGCGGGTCAGGGTGCAGCGCTGACTGGTTACTATGGAAACCCTGAGCTGCGTCTGTGTTGATGAACCCTGGAGTAGTGTAACCAGGAAAACATGGAGTGGACTTCAGCGATCTGAGTCATTTCTAATGAATCAAGAGGAATGGATTTCTATGAGAACAACTGAAAGAGCACAAGGTGGACTCTGTAAATGTGTGTGTGTGTGTGTGTGTGTGTGTGTGTGTGTGTGATTGTAGAAATTCTGACATAATGGTTCTGATACCCCTGGTGTTCCTCTCATCATCATCATCATGGATAGATCTCTTTTAGACTTGATGACATCTAGAAGGAGAGTAGTGTGTCTTTTTGTTCAGTCTGTGCACGTTTGTCCTCACAGGAAAGGTTACAGAACGGATGCAACAGTGTCGGTCCTTCTGGGGTTCCTGCTCTTCCTCATCCCTGCCAGGCGACCCTTCTCCTCCTCCTCCTCCTCCTCCTCCTCCTCCTCCTCTAGCTGTGAAGGCTCAGGTCAGTTCCAGGTTACAGTTTGGCCTCTGCAGTCAGTCAGAGGATTCAACCCACTAGAAACCTGCTACAGTTTCTCTCTTTGCTTTTCTTCATCATGCATTTAGAGACGATTTGGTTAAAACAGACAGAAATACAAATATTTACTTATTTGTTTACAGTGGAGATTAAAAAGTGAGAAAGAATCACTAATTATCACTATTTGTCATGAGGATGAAGAATCGATGCACTGATATATGGCGATTCTTCTTGTCACTATATTTAATTTCTTCTTAACAGCTGACATGCAGATATTACCAGTTGATTTGAACCTCATGGCTGCAGTCATCAGTCCTCAGCAGTCGTAGTGCCATGTAGACGTGTCTAACTCCACTCAGCTGTCTGATGAAGGAAGCAGAGAGGACAGAGCTCTCAAAACGAAGAAATGTAAAGACGGTGACAGGAGTTCTACAGTCTGTAATCTGCTACGGCAGAGTCAGATACTCGGGCACCAGGACAGTTTTGTGTGTCTGTGTCTCAGCTCAGTGGAACAGAGGAGGCTGACTTTTCTGTTCAGCTGAACAGTTTTCCTACAGTTACATTGATAAATATCACAATATATCGTATTGTTGCGTTTGGTAAAAGCCAAAAGACTCCGCCCACGTAAAATAATAAGTAACGCTGTTTTTAAATGTTACACACAAGCTTGTTTCCTCCTCTGAGAGCAGAGTGAGTTATCTACTCACCCTGTGACAGACAGTGTATCTAAATAATACCCACGGTGGTGTGGAGGGAAACGAGTCACAGGGCTGCTCCGCGTGTCCCTGGTGGAATCTAACCATCCTGCAAGGGTTTAAAACATATCAAAGTTAGGTCTCATAATAACTGTATTACCTACTGTATTTAACCTGGTCCTGCAAACAAGTGTAGTTTGAATAACATTGTAGTTAATGTTGCTGTCAAATTGATAAACTGGCTGTAAGTGGGGAACTTGTGTAGACCACTGAACCAGAAGTATTTTGTAGTAATAGTACTATCTGAGGATACATTTTACAGGCTTTTCAAAGAAACTGGGAGGATAATTAATTTAAAGCCCTTTCATTCATTCTCGGACTATAGTTTTCAATAAAGTGTTTTGATATTTTCTAATAAACACAAGAGTGGTCACACAATGATTTTGGGCGTACTACACATGTATTTGTACAGAATTAAAATGATATTTAGTCAGTTTGACAACACAAACAAACAGAGTGACGAGCTCATAACAGGCTAGCTAACGTAGCCACGTCTGGTTAGCTTCAAACAGAGCTTGGTTTGAATGAAAAACAAAGTTCATGCCCACGGTAAATACAATACCATACAATACATATGATCGGACAGAAACAAAGTAAAACGAGACTTACCTTGAGGACACAGCTTTCAGAGGACATTTCCACCGCTCTGGGAGCTAATGGCTAACATCAGCTGTTTGGGTCCGTCACAGTTTACTACACTGAGGAAACGGATTCTGACGACCTGAAAATGTTATTTTGTCCCACCTCACCCTTAGCGGGCTCAAAATACAGATAAAAATCTACGTCAGAAAGAATGGATGCCTTTCAGTGTGTAATTATCACGATCAAATGAATTCTACCCTGGTTAAACAAACACGGAGCTTCCTACAGGGCTTGTGTGCAGCGAAGAGACAACATCCGGGTCACAGCAGCTGTCAATAAATGAAATAACCACAATCGAAAAACGAGCTGGTTATCCGTTTTCTCCATTTTCGTTTAGTGCTCAAAATCGGAAATGAGAAAACAACTCGTTATTCGATTTTTTATTTTGGTTTTAAAAATGGAAAATACTAGTCAGTTTTCATTTTTCCATTTTTGGTTTAAAACAAAAAAACGAACTGCCTGAAAGTACACGGACCTACACGGACCGTTGAAGTCTTTCTGAGTGATCTGGTGACGGAGCAGCTGATAGCTCTGTGTTAGCTTAGCATCCTCAGCAGGAGGCTGTTAGCTTAGCATCCTCAGCAGGAGGCTGTTAGCTTAGCATCCTCAGCAGGAGGCTGTTAGCTTAGCATCCTGAGCAGGAGGCTGTTAGCTTAGCATCCTCAGCAGGAGGCTGTTAGCTTAGCATCCTCAGCAGGAGGCTGTTAGCTTAGCATCCTGAGCAGGAGGCTGTTAGCTCAGCGTCCTCAGCAGGAGGCTGTTAGCTTAGCATCCTGAGCAGGAGGCTGTTAGCTCAGCATCCTCAGCAGGAGGCTGTTAGCTCACCGTCCTCAGCAGGAGGCTGTTAGCTCACCGTCCTCAGCAGGAGGCTGTTAGCTTAGCGTCCTCAGCAGGAGGCTGTTAGCTTAGCGTCCTCAGCAGGAGGCTGTTAGCTCAGCATCCTCAGCAGGAGGCTGTTAGCTCAGCGTCCTCAGCAGGAGGCTGTTAGCTCAGCGTCCTCAGCAGGAGGCTGTTAGCTTAGCGTCCTCAGCAGGAGGCTGTTAGCTTAGCGTCCTCAGCAGGAGGCTGTTAGCTCAGCATCCTCAGCAGGAGGCTTAGCATCCTCAGCAGGAGGTTGTTAGCTCAGCATCCTCAGCAGGAGGCTGTTAGCTCAGCATCCTCAGCAGGAGGCTGTTAGCTCAGCATCCTCAGCAGGAGGCTGTTAGCTCGGCATCCTCAGCAGGAAGCTGTTAGCTCAGCATCCTCAGCAGGAGGCTGTTAGCTTAGCATCCTCAGCAGGAGGGTGTTAGCTCAGCATCCTCAGCAGGAGGCTGTTAGCTTAGCATCCTCAGCAGGAGGCTGTTAGCTCAGCATCCTCAGCAGGAGGGTGTTAGCTTAGCATCCTCAGCAGGAAGCTGTTAGCTCAGCATCCTCAGCAGGAGGCTGTTAGCTTAGCATCCTCAGCAGGAGGGTGTTAGCTTAGCATCCTCAGCAGGAGGCTGTTAGCTCAGCATCCTCAGCAGGAGGCTGTTAGCTCGGCATCCTCAGCAGGAGGCTGTTAGCTCAGCATCCTCAGCAGGAAGCTGTTAGCTCAGCATCCTCAGCAGGAGGCTGTTAGCTTAGCATCCTCAGCAGGAGGCTGTTAGCTTAGCATCCTCAGCAGGAGGGTGTTAGCTTAGCATCCTCAGCAGGAGGGTGAACTCTAGACGTTGGAGCTCTTTACTGACACTAGAAGTCTGTTTGAAGCTTAAGTAATCCCAAATAGGCGACTTTGTGTTTTTTGGCAACAATTTCCTCATTTTTTGGACTTCTGAGTCCTAACTTGACAAATCCATCAGTGTGTGTTTGCATTGCTCCGCCTGCAAATGTGTCAACCTGTCACCTGCACGAATAAATCGCCCATCTTTGATTTCTGGACTGACGATGGATGACTGGGAAAAAGTTATCGCCCAACCCTAGTAAACCATGTGACCTATTTTCACAAACACTTAACTGACAGCGAAGTACTTCTCCACAATGTAATCCACACGTTTGAGTGACAGCGTACTTTTAACCTTCCACTACCCACCATATGAACACTGCACCACTCTTACTCTTCCAATATCAAGGAGTTTCCCCGACATGTTCCAGAGTCCAGACGATGTTTTCAGATTTAAAATCAGCCAAACCTGTGGAAAGGATAAAACCTGCTACAAATCCATGGGTTGTTGATGGCATTAAATGGGCTTTAAAAATCATAAATTACATTTGATGTTTCTGCAGAACCCCAGATATCATCTCGGAGGAAGGCGAGGCGAGACAATTTATCTAGTACAAATGTTTATTGAAATGTTTTATTTACCTTTATGGTGTATTTATCTTCAGAGGATGATTCTGCGTCTGACCCTCTTGCCCCCATGATCACCTGGAAGGACTTTCAGAGACTGATGCCGTGGGAGATCGTCATCCTGGTGGGGGGCGGCTACGCGCTCGCTGCAGGGTGCAAGGTAATACACACATGTTCCTAGAGCTAGCAGCCTCTGACCACCAAAGCATCTGAGCAGTCGTCTGATGTGTCTCCGGTTTTTATTCCATCTCATGAGGAGTTTGATGACCTTCATGTAGTTTTTAATATTTGAAGTCATACTGAACAAAGTTGTTTTTGATGTGAAAGATCAAATGAACTAGAATGTAGAAGATGGAGAGGAGCTGATGATGAGGAGTCCCTGTACCGGTTCAGGATGCTGGTTGTAATCACGGACATGTGTTCTCAGAATGAAGGTGGTCTCTTTAGACACCTGGAAACCTGATCTAGGATGAAAGGTTTGGCTTAGCTCCACATCAGACACGTGGTTCAGTGTAGGTTTGGGCTGCGTGGTGGCGCAGTAGTTAGCACTGTTGCGTCACAGGTTTGAATCCCAGCTGTGGCCTTTCTGCGTGGAGTCAGCATGCATGTGAGGGCTTCTCGTGAACTCTGGTTTCCCCCACAGATAGGTCACTCAATGTAAGTTTCTCTGGATAAAAGCACTCGCTAAATGAATAATCATAAACAGGTTTTGGCCAAGAACTGAAGAAAAATCCAGAATCATTAAAGTCCTGATTAATATATATGAAACGTTCGTTGTGTTTCAGGTATCAGGTCTGTCTGTGTGGATCGGCAGACAGCTGGAGCCCATGAACGGTCTTCCTCCCTGGGCAGTAACCCTGCTGGCATGCCTGCTGGTGTCAGCTGTCACAGAGTTCGCCTCCAACCCAGCAACTCTTACAGTCTTCCTGCCCATCCTCTCTACGCTGGTACGGCACAGTTCAGTACATAACACCTCAACCAACCCTCCACATCACCGATTCTTTCCTCTGGTTAACCTCCTGAGACCTGAGCTTTTCTTCAGTTTGCCTTTTTAATTTAACCTAGCTTTGAAGATCAGTAGGGCCTCAAACACCATAAGAAACTGACATGGTTTCTAAACAGTTCGTAGCTTATGCATAAATAAAAAGGACATTTAGCTACTTGGAATAGAACCTCAGAAACTAAAAAATTCAAGCTGAAATATTGTTTTTGAACATTTGGTAGTGTGGTGCAGGGCCAGTGGGGGTGGCAAAGGCCAACATCTTGGGGCACCTCCCAGGTTACCCCCACAACCACTTTGGTCCCTAAAGCAAAACGTGGTCCCTAAAGCTAAACGTGGTCCCTAACGCTAAAAGTTGTCCCTAAAGCTAAATGTGGTCCCTAAAGCTAAACGTGGTCCCTAACGCTAAACGTTGTCCCTAAAGCTAAATGTGGTCCCTAAAGCTAAACGTGGTCCCTAAAGCTAAACGTGGTCCCTAACGCTAAACGTTGTCCCTAAAGCTAAACGTGGTCCCTAAAGCTAAACGTGGTCCCTAAAGCTAAACGTGGTCCCTAACGCTAAACGTTGTCCCTAAAGCTAAATGTGGTCCCTAAAGCTAAACGTGGTCCCTAAAGCTAAATGTGGTCCCTAAAGCTAAACGTGGTCCCTAAAGCTAAACGTGGTCCCTAAAGCTAAACGTGGTCCCTAAAGCTAAACGTGGTCCCTAAAGCTAAACGTG
>SSNR01000385.1:235265-254659 GCA_006937965.1 Callopanchax toddi
CGTTTGGTCCTGACTCGTTTGGTCCTGACTCGTTTGGTCCTGACTCGTGTGGTCCTGACTTGTTTGGTCCTGACTCGTTTGGTCCTGACTCGTGTGGTCCTGATTTGTTTGGTCCTGTCTTGTTTGGTCCTGACTCGTGTGGTCCTGACTCGTTTGGTCCTGACTCGTTTGGTCCTGACTCATGTGGTCCTGATTCGTTTGGTTCTGATCCGTTTGGTCCTAACTCATTTGGTCCTGACCCGTTTGGTCCTGACCCATTTGGTCCTGACTCGTTTGGTCCTGACTCATTTGGTCCTGATTCGTTTGGTTCTGACCCGTTTGGTCCTAACTCATTTGGTCCTGATTCGTTTGGTTCTGACCCGTTTGGTCCTGACTCGTTTGGTCCTGACTCATGTGGTCCTGACTCGTTTGGTCCTGACTCGTTTGGTCCTGACTCGTTTGGTCCTGACTCGTTTGGTCCTGACTCGTTTGGTCCTGACTCGTGTGGTCCTGACTTGTTTGGTCCTGACTCGTTTGGTCCTGACTCGTTTGGTCCTGGCTTGTTTGGTCCTGACTCGTTTGGTCCTGACTTGTTTGGTCCTGACTCATTTGGTCCTGACTCGTTTAGTTCTGACTCATTTGGTCCTGACTCGTTTGGTCCTGACTTGTTTGGTTCTGACCTGTTTGGTCCTGACTTGTTTGGTCCTGACCTGTTTGGTCCTGACTTGTGTGGTCCGGACCCATTTGGTCCTGACCCGTTTGGTCCTAACTCATTTGGTCCTGACTCGTTTGGTCCTGACTCATTTGGTCCTGACTTGTTTGGTCCTGACTCGTTTGGTTCTGACTCCTTTGGTCCTGACTCATTTGGTCCTGACTCGTTTGGTCCTGACTCGTTTGGTCCTGACTTGTTTGGTCCTGACCTGTTTGGTCCTGACTCGTTTGGTCCTGACTCATTTGGTCCTGACTCGTTTGGTCCTGACTCGTTTGGTCCTGACTCGTTTGGTCCTGACCCGTTTGTTTCTGACCCGTTTGGTCATAACCCATTCGGTCCTGACCCGTTTGGTCCTGACTCGTTTGGTCCTGACTCGTTTGGTCCTGACTCGTTTGGTCCTGACTCGTTTGGTCCTGACTCGTTTGGTCCTGACTCGTTTGGTCCTGACCCGTTTGGTCCTGACCCGTTTGGTCCTGACCCGTTTTGTCCTGACTCGTTTGGTCCTGACTCGTTTGGTCCTGACTCATTTGGTCCTGACTCGTTTGGTCCTGACCCGTTTGTTTCTGACCCGTTTGGTCATAACCCATTCGGTCCTGACCCGTTTGGTCCTGACTCGTTTGGTCCTGACTCATTTGGTCCTGACTCGTTTGGTCCTGACTCGTTTAGTTCTGACTCATTTGGTCCTGACTCGTGTGGTCCTGACTCGTTTGGTCCTGACCTGTTTGGTCCTGACTCGTTTGGTCCTGACTTGTGTGGTCCTGACTCGTTTGGTCCTGACCCGTTTGCTTCTGACCCGTTTGGTCCTAACCCATTCGGTCCTGACCTGTTTGGTCCTGACCCGTTTGGTCCTGACTCATTTGGTCCTGACCCATTTGGTCCTGACTCGTTTGGTCCTGACCCGTTTGGTCCTGACTCATTTGGTCCTGACCCATTCGGTCCTGACTCATTTGGTCCTGACTCATTTGGTCCTGACTCGTTTGGTCCTGACCCGTTTGGTCCTGACTCGTTTGGTCCTGACCCATTCGGTCCTGACTCGTTTGGTCCTGACTCATTTGGTCCTGACTCGTTTGGTCGTGACTCATTTGGTCCTGACTCGTTTGGTCCTGACCCGTTTTTTTCTGACTCGTTTGGTCCTGACTCTTTTGGTCCTGACCCATTCGGTCCTGACTCGTTTGGTCCTGACTCGTTTGGTCCTGTCTCGTTTGGTCCTGACTCATTTGGTCCTGACCCGTATGGTCCTGACCTGTTTGGTCCTGACCCGTTTTTTCCTGACTCGTTTGGTCCTGACTCGTTTGGTCCTGACCCATTCGGTCCTGACTCGTTTGGTCCTGACTCGTTTGGTCCTGACCCGTTTGGTCCTAACCCATTCGGTCCTGACTCGTTTGGTCCTGACCCGTATGGTCCTGACCCATTTGGTCCTGACTCGTTTGGTCCTGACCCGTTTTTTCCTGACTCATTTGGTCCTGACCCGTTTAGTCCTGACTCATTTGGTCCTGACTCGTTTGGTCCTGACCTGTATGGTCCTGACCCGTTTGGTCCTGACTCGTTTGGTTCTGACCCGTTTTTTCCTGACTCATTTGGTCCTGACTCGTTTGGTCCTGACTCATTTGGTCCTGACCCGTTTGGTCCTGACCTGTTTGGTCCTGACCCATTCGGTCCTGACTCGTTTGGTCCTGACCCGTTTGGTCCTGACCCGTTTGGTTCTTACTCGTTTGGTCCTGACCCGTTTGGTCCTGACCCATTCGGTCCTGACTCGTTTGGTCCTGACCCGTTTGGTCCTGACCCATTCGGTCCCTACTCGTTTGGTCCTGAACCGTTTGTTCCTGACCCTATCGGTCCTGACCCGTTTGGTCCTGACCCGTTTGGTCCTGACTCGTTTGGTTCTGACCCGTTTTTTCCTGACTCGTTTGGTCCTGACCCGTTTGGTCCTGACTCATTTGGTCCTGACTCGTTTGGTCCTGACCCGTTCGGTCCTGACTCGTTTGGTCCTGACTCGTTTGGTCCTGACCCGTTTGGTCCTGACTCGTTTGGTCCTGACTCGTTTGGTCCTGACTCGTGTGGTCCTGACTTGTTTGGTCCTGACTCGTTTGGTCCTGACTCGTGTGGTCCTGATTTGTTTGGTCCTGTCTTGTTTGGTCCTGACTCGTGTGGTCCTGACTTGTTTGGTCCTGACTCGTTTGGTCCTGACTCGTTTGGTCCTGGCTTGTTTGGTCCTGACTCGTTTGGTCCTGACCTGTTTGGTCCTGACTCGTTTGGTCCTGACTCGTTTAGTTCTGACTCATGTGGTCCTGACTCATTTGGTCCTGACTCGTTTGGTCCTGACTTGTTTGGTCCTGACCTGTTTGGTCCTGACCCATTTGGTCCTGACTCGTTTGGTCCTGACTCATTTGGTCCTAACCCATTTGGTCCTGACTCGTTTGGTCCTGACCTGTTTGGTCCTGACTCGTTTGGTTCTGACCCGTTTTTTCCTGACTCGTTTGGTCCTGACTCGTTTGGTCCTGACTCATTTTGTCCTAACCCATTCGGTCCTGACCCGTTTGGTCCTGACCCGTTTGGTCCTGACTCGTTTGGTCCTGACTCATTTGGTCCTAACCCATTCGGTCCTGACTCGTTTGGTCCTGACCTGTTTGGTCCTGACTCGTTTGGTTCTGACCCGTTTTTTCCTGACTCGTTTGGTCCTGACCTGCGGACCGTGCGCTGGACTCTGTCCTCTGGAGGCGACACAAACACCTGTCAGACTGTTTGTTTCAGGTCAACATGGAGGACCGGATCAATAAAACCCACAGCAGGACAGAGACCAGCTGGATCAGGGGGACAGAGGCCTTCAGGTCAGGGTCCTGAACCCCCACCCACCTGTACTGGGGCTGCAGGTCACTCCAGGTCCTAGCAGAAAGAATAATCTGGTGTATGGAGGTTAGACCCTCTTTACAATCAGAACACAGACTTGTTTATGTCTCTTTATTTGTACCAGATTCATCATGTTCTGATTCTGACGTCATAGAAAACTTCAGAGTGTTTTTCTGCAGCTGAAACACAAAGTGGACCCTCAGAGATTAGCAGCAGTTAACGTAGCGACTGGTTCATACTGATCTGGTTCATAGTTCTAAAGCTGACGAGATCTTTATTCTGTCACATAGAGAAGAAATCAAACATTTAGGGGACTTGGGTTACAGCCCTGGGGAACTCCATTAGTGCTAACCACTGTGTGTGAAGTCTCTGTGGCTGATCTCTGGGCTTTTACAGGGACAGCCTCCTAATGGACCCGCCGTGCCTCTTCTGCCTGCTGCCGCCATTCGCTTTGGGCATCAGGCGCTCAACACCATCTTGGATCCAGCTGATGTACTTGGACACCTGCGTGTAGACACCATATTTGCCTTTGCGAGCGCAGCCTTCTCCCCAGCTCACGATGCCGGTAACGAAGTAGGTGTCGCTGTAGCGTGTGACGTGTGGCCCGCCGCTGTCGCCCTGGCAGGCGTCCTTAGCTATCGTGTCATAGCCAGCGCAAAACATGCGCTGTGTGATGCGCAGCTGCGTGGATTCCATACAGGTGTGTCGATCCACGTAGGGCACGGAGAGGCGCTGCAGTATGGTGGACACCTGTCGACCCTCGCCGAGGCGTCCAAAGCCGCTGACCAGACCGTCCGGCTGCCGCATCAGGACCTGCAGTAAGCGTCAAAACGGAAACCTGAAGCTGCTTCCACCTCCCATACATGAGTGATTACACATTTAACACAGGTAAGATCAAACTTCTGACCCTAACAGAGCAGCTGTAGCTAGCTTGTTGTTTCAACATCAGGTTTTAACGGGTCCCAGTCTGGGACCTAACTGGACCAGACCACTGACGTAAGGTTTTAAAGCAATGAGATCAACACGTCAGAACAGGAAGTAAGGATTTCTGACAGAAGACAACATTTCATCTGACACCTTTAGATCAAAAACAACAAACGTTCACCTTCTCAGCAAAGTCGGACTTCGGGAGGCAGGCCGGTATGATGTACCTGGAGAACGTGATGGGCGTGGCCAGCTTAATGAGAGCGATGTCGTTATGGTAGGTGAGTGGTTTGTAGTTAATGTGGGTGATGATGGTGTCCACCTGGTGGAGGGCTTCGTTCCCATGATCCACCAGGGTGTCAAACTCACCTGGAGACACGGAAACATGGAGGTCCACAGGTTAAGGTCAAGTTAGCTTCAGGGTAAGGTCAGGTTTAGGGTCAGGTTTGGGGCCAGGGTAGTTAGGTTTACCTCCAGTTTAAGGTCAGGTTAGCTAGGTTTACCTCCAGTTTAAGGTCAGGTTTAAGGTCAGGTTTAGGGTCAGGTTAGCTAGGTTTACCTCCAGTTTAAGGTCAGGTTTAGGGTCAGGTTTGGGGCCAGGTTAGCTAGGTTTACCTCCAGTTTAAGGTCAGGTTAGCTAGGTTTACCTCCAGTTTAAGGTCAGGTTAGCTTCAGGGTAATGTCAGGTTTAAGGTCAGGTTTAGGGTCAGGTTAGCTAGGTTTACCTCCAGTTTAAGGTCAGGTTAGCTAGGTTTACCTCCAGTTTAAGGTCAGGTTTAAGGTCAGGTTTAGGGTCAGGTTAGCTAGGTTTACCTCCAGTTTAAGGTCAGGTTTAGGGTCAGGTTAGCTAGGTTTACCTCCAGTTTAAGGTCAGGTTTAAGGTCAGGTTTAGGGTCAGGTTATCTAGGTTTGCCTCCAGTTTAAGGTCAGGTTTCAGGTCAGGTTTAGGTTCAGGTTAGCTCGGTTTGCCTCCAGTTTAAGGTCAGGTTTAAGGTCAGGTTTAGGGTCAGGTTAGCTAGGTTTACCTCCAACTTAAGGTCAGGTTAGCTTCAGGGTAGTGTCAGGTTTAGGGTCAGGTTAGCTAGGTTTGCCTCCAGTTTAAGGTCAGGTTTAAGGTCAGGTTTAGGGTCAGGTTAGCTAGGTTTACCTCCAGTTTAAGGTCAGGTTTAGGGTCAGGTTAGCTAGGTTTACCTCCAGTTTAAGGTCAGGTTTCAGGTCAGGTTTAGGGTCAGGTTAGCTAGGTTTGCCTCCAGTTTAAGGTCAGGTTTCAGGTCAGGTTTAAGGTCAGGTTAGCTTCAGGGTAATGTCAGGTTTAAGGTCAGGTTTAGGGTCAGGTTAGCTAGGTTTACCTCCAGTTTAAGGTCAGGTTTAAGGTCAGGTTTAGGGTCAGGTTAGCTAGGTTTACCTCCAGTTTAAGGTCAGGTTAGCTAGGTTTACCTCCAGTTTAAGGTCAGGTTTAAGGTCAGGTTTAGGGTCAGGTTAGCTAGGTTTACCTCCAGTTTAAGGTCAGGTTAGCTAGGTTTACCTCCAGTTTAAGGTCAGGTTTAAGGTCAGGTTTAGGGTCAGGTTAGCTAGGTTTAGCTCCGGTTTAAGGTCAGGTTTAGGGTCAGGTTAGCTAGGTTTGCCTCCAGTTTAAGGTCAGGTTTAAGGTCAGGTTTAGGGTCAGGTTAGCTAGGTTTACCTCCAGGTTTAGGGTCAGGTTAGCTAGGTTTGCCTCCAGTTTAAGGTCAGGTTTCAGGTCAGGTTTAGGGTCAGGTTAGCTAGGTTTGCCTCCAGTTTAAGGTCAGGTTTCAGGTCAGGTTTAGGGTCAGGTTAGCTAGGTTTACCTCCAGTTTCAGGTCAGGTTTAGGGTCAGGTTAGCTAGGTTTACCTCCAGTTTAAGGTCAGGTTTCAGGTCAGGTTTAGGGTCAGGTTAGCTAGGTTTACCTCCAGTTTAAGGTCAGGTTTAAGGTCAGGTTTAGGGTCAGGTTAGCTAGGTTTGCCTACAGTTTAAGGTCAGGTTAATTAAATTCCTGAATCCTGACTCTATAATCTTCTTCTCTACCATCGGTGTTTTCCTAGAATGAACTGTGATCATCTTTGAGGACCTCTGACATCCCTCCCCCAGGTCTGGGTGATTGGCTAGTTGCACCTACCGACTTTGACAGAGATGTACAGTGATTGGTTCATGCAGTGGGCGGCGGTCAGGATGATGTAGTTGTTTAGGATGGTTCCCCCACAGAAGCCTTGGTTGTCCTCGTTCAGGAGGAGAGCCTAAGGAGATGATCAAACGTGGACATCAGGTCAAGAAGCTCCTAAAAGCCTGGTCTAAGGCCGGCAGGTCCGGGGACTACCTGCCACGGACACTCTCCTGGTGGACAGTCCTCTCCGTTGACGATCCGAGTCTGTGTCGCCCTCTGAGGGACGATCTGTGTTTCAGAAATTGTCTCTTGACCCCTGACCTGGCTGCTGGTGTTTCCAGCAGAGGACAGATCTGGACTGTTGTGGACCAGCTGATGCTCCGTGGAGTTCGTCACGTTCTTCCTTGTGACGTTCTCTTGTTCATATCTGAAAATTGTGCGGGCGACGCCGGAGAAGATGGCGCCACATTTGAAAGGTTCTGAAAGAGTTTGGAGAAGGAGGAGGCTCGGTTGGTCTTTAGTCCTCTTTGGATTTAGAGGTTCTTCAGGGTCATTCTGACGTGGTGGTCTATTTAGATCACATGGGACAAGGCCAGCCACGTCAAAATGACCCAAAAATCCCTTTAGGACCAGTCAGACGATCTGAGGGACTTCTCTTACCGTTGGAGTGGCAGGATTTGTCATTCGATGCCAGGAAGTATCCATCAGCACAGGAGCAACGGATGTTTCCTGCTTCAACGCTACAGAAGTGCTCACAGCCGCCATTTTTCTCACAAAGCAACGGAATAACTGCAAAGGTCCAGAAGGCACAGTTAGAGCAGAAGACTTCACTCCTCGTACCCAGAGGGGGATCATTAGCTTCTAGAACAGAAGGTCCTAGATCAAATCAGACGAATAGACACAACACCACCATCTATGGGCGCCCCACCCCCACCTGGAGGAGAACCATGAGGACCCGAGTCAACGACTCAAACTAGACCTGGCTCTGGTTTCTGTACCGATTTCACAGTTGAAGCCCTTGTATCCCTCTGAGCAGTAGCAGGAGTAGCTCCCTATCCCGTCTTTGCATTGTCCACCATGAGCACACGGGTTGGACTCGCAGGCGTCTCCATCTACAGGACGAATGGGACAACGTCAGTCCCCTTAAAGAGATCTTAGTGAATCAGAGGGTGTGTTAGGAACCACCTTACCAACGTAAAGGGCCCAGAACTCGTTCTGAAAAGACAAACAGAAGGTTAACCTCATCGTACAGCTGAAGTACTCAGAAGAGCACAGCTCCTCGCGTTGGTGTGATGTGAAGGTGGTAAATACTCGTACTGTTCTCTCAACGTTTTCGAAGATCTCCCGCGCCTCCTCAAAGCTGCAGCGCTCCTCAACGCACTCTCTCTCCTTGTTCCCCTGTTTCAACTCCTCCAGGAAGCTGTTGGCCCGTCTCTGCCGGGTCAGAACCTCACGGGCCGCCTGGCCGTCCAAGAACACTGGTGACAGAAAGGACTCGTGACGGGACCTGAAGCCTTGAGTATCAGGACATCTGGGTGAGCGTTCTTCACTTTGAGGGATTGGGTGTTCTAGATGGAGCTGAGCTCTTTAGGGGCGGTTCTGAACCCAAACATCTGAAACTAACGGGTCCTCTGACATTTCAGGAGACGTTCTAATAATTAAAATCTGAAAAAATTCCTAGAATTTAAGCAGAAATCTTATTTATGTAATAGGAAACAAGCTGTACAGTTTTGATAGGGGTTCCACAAGGCTCTGTACTGGGACCAGTTCTGTTCGGTCTCTATAGCCTCGTTTCTATTGCAGGGTTCGGGGCAGAGTGGGGCGGGGCACTCTTTTGTCTGATTCCATGGTAACACTGGTCCATTCAACCAATCCAGATGTCCACAATCTGTCTATTTATTTTATTTTAAATTATTTATGTATTTTAATTATTTATTTATTAATTTATTGTATTTATTTGTTTGTTTGTTTAATTTTATTTATTTATTTTTTTGTTGTATTTATTTATTTGTTTTATTTATATTTATTGTATTTATGATTTTATTCTTTTTGTTTGTTTGTTTGTTTGTTTTATTTTTATTTATTTATTATTTTATTGTATTATTTGTTTGTTTTATTTTTATTTATTGTATTTATTATTTTATTCTATTTGTTTGTTTTATTTTATTTATTTTTTTATTTTATTGTATTTGTTTGTTTAATTTTTATTTATTGTATTTATTTTTATGTTTGTTTTATTTTATTTATTTATTATTTTATTGTATTTATTTGTTTGTTTTATTTTTATTTATTGTATTTATTTATTTATTTGTTTTATTTGTATTTATTTATTTGTTTGTCTTTATTTATTTGTTTGTTTGATTTTATTTATTTATTATTTTATTGTATTTATGTATTTGTTATTTTGTTTATTTGTTTTATTTGTATTTATTTATTTGTTTGTCTTTATTTATTTGTTTGTTTTATTTTATTTATTTATTATTTTATTGTATTTATTTGTTTGTTTTATTTTTATTTATTGTATTTATTTATTTATTTGTTTGTTTTATTTGTATTTATTTATTTGTTTGTCTTTATTTATTTGTTTGTTTGATTTTATTTATTTATTATTTTATTGTATTTATGTATTTGTTATTTTGTTTGTTTGTTTTATTTATTTATTCATTATTTTATTTATTTGTTCGTTTTTTATTTGTATTTATTGTATTTATTTGTATTTGTTTGTTTGTTTGTTTAATTTTATTGTATTTATTATTTTATTCTATTTATTTGTTTGTTTAATCTTTATTTATTGTATTTATTTATTTTTTTGTTTTATTTTTATTTATTTATTCATTATTTTATATATTTGTTCGTTTTTTAATTTGTATTTATTGTATTTATTTGTATTTGTTTGTTTGTTTGTTTAATTTTAGTTATTTCTTATTTTATTGTATTATGTATTTGTTTGTTTTATTTTTATTTAATTATTATTTTATTGTATTTATGTATTTGTTATTTTGTTTGTTTGTTTAATTTTTTATTTATTCATTATTTTATTTATTTGTTTGTTTGTTTTATTTGTATTTATTGTATTTATTTGTATTTGTTTGTTTGTTTAATTTTTATTTATTGTATTTATTTGTTTGTTTGTTTTATTTGTATTTATTTCTTATTTTATTGTATTTATGTATTTGTTATCTTGTTTTTTGTTTTGTTTTGTTATTCATTATTTTATTTATTTGTTTGTTTGTTTGTTTTATTTTTATTTATTTCTTATTTTATTGTATTTATGTATTTGTTATTTTGTTTGTTTTATTTGTATTTATTTATTTATTTGTATTTATTTGTATTTATTTGTTTGTATTATTTTTATTTATTCATTATTTTATTTATTTGTTTGTTTTATTTGTATTTATTTGTATTTATTTGTATTTATTGTATTAATTTGTATTTATATATTTGTTTGTATTTATTTGTTTGTTTGTTTAATTTTATTTATTTCTTATTTTATTGTATTCATGTATTTGTTATCTTGTTTGTTTTTTTTATTTTTATTTATTTATTCATTATTTTATTTATTTGTTTGTTTTATTTGTATTTATTTGTTTGTTTAATTTGATTTATTTCTTATTTTATTGTATTTATGTATTTGTTATCTTGTTTGTCTGTTTTATTTGTATTTATTTATTTATTTGTTTGTATTTATTTGTTTGTTTGTTTGTTTAATTTTTATTTAGTTCTTATTTTATTGTATTTATGTATTTGTTATCTTGTTTGTTTGTTTTATTTGTATTTATTTTTTTGTTTTTATTTGTTTAATTTTATTTATTTATTATTTTATTGTATTTATGTATTTGTTATTTTGTTTGTTTGTTTTATTTGAATTTATTTATTTGTTTTTATTTGTTTGTTTAATTTGATTTATTTCTTATTTTATTGTATTTATGTATTTGTTATCTTGTTTGTTTTACTTGTATTTATTTATTTGTTTTTATTTGTTTGTTTAATTTTATTTATTTATTATTTTATTGTATTTATGTATTTGTTATTTTGTTTATTTGTTTTATTTGTATTTATTTATTTGTTTGTCTTTATTTATTTGTTTGTTTAATTTATTTATTATTTTATTGTATTTATGTATTTGTTATCTTGTTTGTTTGTTTTATTTGTATTTATTTATTTGTTTGTCTTTATTTATTTATTTGTTTAATTTTATTTATTTATTATTTTATTGTATTTATGTATTTGTTATTTTGTTTATTTGTTTTATTTGTATTTATTTGTTTGTTTGTTTAATTTGATTTATTTCTTTTTTTCTTGTATTTATGTATTTGTTATCTTGTTTGTCTGTTTATTTTTATTTATTTCTTATTTTCTTGTATTTATGTATTTGTTTGGTTTAATTTTATTTATTTCTTATTTTCTTGTATTTATGTATTTGTTTGGTTTAATTTTATTTATTTCTTATTTTCTCGTATTTATGTATTTGTTTGGTTTAATTTAATTATTTCTTATTTTATTGTATTTATGTATTTGTTTGGTTTATTTTTATTTATTTCTTATTTTCTTGTATTTATGTGTGTGTTATCTTGTTTGTCTGTTTATTTTTATTTATTTCTTAATTTCTTGTATTTATGTGTGTGTTATCTTGTTTGTTTGGTTTAATTTTATTTATTTCTTAATTTCTTGTATTTATGTGTGTGTTATCTTGTTTGTTTGGTTTAATTTTATTTATTTCTTATTTTCTTGTATTTATGTGTGTGTTATCTTGTTTGTCTGTTTATTTTTATTTATTTCTTATTTTCTTGTATTTATGTGTGTGTTATCTTGTTTGTCTGTTTATTTTTATTTATTTCTTATTTTCTTGTATTTATGTGTGTGTTATCTTGTTTGTTTGGTTTAATTTTATTTATTTCTTATTTTCTTGTATTTATGTATTTGTTATCTTGTTTGTCTGTTTATTTTTATTTATTTCTTATTTTCTTGTATTTATGTGTGTGTTATCTTGTTTGTCTGTTTATTTTTATTTATTTCTTATTTTCTTGTATTTATGTGTGTGTTATCTTGTTTGTCTGTTTATTTTTATTTATTTCTTATTTTCTTGTATTTATGTATTTGTTATCTTGTTTGTCTGTTTATTTTTATTTATTTCTGATTTTCTTGTATTTATGTGTGTGTTATCTTGTTTGTCTGTTTATTTTTATTTATTTCTTATTTTCTTGTATTTATGTGTGTGTTATCTTGTTTGTTTGGTTTAATTTTATTTATTTCTTATTTTCTTGTATTTATGTATTTGTTATCTTGTTTGTCTGTTTATTTTTATTTATTTCTTATTTTCTTGTATTTATGTGTGTGTTATCTTGTTTGTCTGTTTATTTTTATTTATTTCTTATTTTCTTGTATTTATGTGTGTGTTATGTTTAATTTTATTTATTTCTTATTTTCTTGTATTTATGTATTTGTTTGTTTAATTTGATTTATTTCTTATTTTATTGTATTTATGTATTTGTTATTTTGTTTATTTGTTTTATTTGTATTTATTTATTTGTTTGTCTTTATTTATTTGTTTGTTTAATTTATTTATTATTTTATTGTATTTATGTATTTGTTATCTTGTTTGTTTGTTTTATTTGTATTTATTTATTTGTTTGTCTTTATTTATTTATTTGTTTAATTTTATTTATTTATTATTTTATTGTATTTATGTATTTGTTATTTTGTTTATTTATTGTATTTTTTTATTATTTGTTTGTATTTATTTATTTGTTTGTTTAATTTTATTTATTTATTATTTTATTGTATTTATGTATTTGTTATTTTGTTTGTTTGTTTTATTTATTTATTCATCATTTTATTTATTTGTTCGTTTTTTATTTGTATTTATTGTATTTATTTGTATTTGTTTGTTTGTTTGTTTAATTTTATTGTATTTATTATTTTATTCTATTTATTTGTTTGTTTAATCTTTATTTATTGTATTTATTTATTTTTTTGTTTTATTTTTATTTATTTATTCATTATTTTATATATTTGTTCGTTTTTTAATTTGTATTTATTGTATTTATTTGTATTTGTTTGTTTGGTTGTTTAATTTTAGTTATTTCTTATTTTATTGTATTATGTATTTTTTTGTTTTATTTTTATTTAATTATTATTTTATTGTATTTATGTATTTGTTATTTTGTTTGTTTGTTTTATTTTTTATTTATTCATTAATTTATTTATTTGTTTGTTTGTTTTATTTGTATTTATTGTATTTATTTGTATTTGTTTGTTTGTTTAATTTTTATTTATTGTATTTATTTTTTATTGGTTTTATTTGTATTTATTTCTTATTTTATTGTATTTATGTATTTGTTATCTTGTTTTTTGTTTTGTTTTTTTATTCATTATTTTATTTATTTGTTTGTTTGTTTGTTTTAATTTTATTTATTTCTTATTTTATTGTATTTATGTATTTGTTATTTTGTTTGTTTGTTTTATTTGTATTTATTTTTTTATTTGTATTTATTGTATTTATTTGTATTTATTTGTTTGTTTGTTTGTATTATTTTTTATTTATTCATTATTTTATTTATTTGTTTGTTTTATTTGTATTTATTGTATTTATTTGTATTTATTGTATTAATTTGTATTTATTTATTTGTTTGTTTGTTTAATTTTATTTATTTCTTATTTTATTGTATTCATGTATTTGTTATCTTGTTTGTTTGTTTTATTTTTATTTATTTATTCATTATTTTATTTATTTGTTTGTTTTATTTGAATTTATTTGTTTGTTTAATTTTATTTATTTCTTATTTTATTGTATTTATGTATTTGTTATCTTGTTTGTTTGTTTTATTTGTATTTATTTATTTGTTTTTATTTGTTTGTTTAATTTTATTTATTTATTATTTTATTGTATTTATGTATTTGTTATTTTGTTTATTTGTTTTATTTGTATTTATTTATTTGTTTGTCTTTATTTATTTGTTTGTTTAATTTTTATTTATTGTTTTTTTTTTATTGGTTTTATTTGTATTTATTTCTTATTTTATTGTATTTATGTATTTGTTATCTTGTTTTTTGTTTTGTTTTTTTATTCATTATTTTATTTATTTGTTTGTTTGTTTGTTTTAATTTTATTTATTTCTTATTTTATTGTATTTATGTATTTGTTATTTTGTTTGTTTGTTTTATTTGTATTTATTTTTTTATTTGTATTTATTGTATTTATTTGTATTTATTTGTTTGTTTGTTTGTATTATTTTTTATTTATTCATTATTTTATTTATTTGTTTGTTTTATTTGTATTTATTTTTTTATTTGTATTTATTGTATTTATTTGTATTTATTTGTTTGTTTGTTTGTATTATTTTTTATTTATTCATTATTTTATTTATTTGTTTGTTTTATTTGTATTTATTTTTTTATTTGTATTTATTGTATTTATTTGTATTTATTTGTTTGTTTGTTTGTATTATTTTTTATTTATTCATTATTTTATGTATTTGTTTCTTTTATTTGTTTTATTTTTTTATTCATTATTGTATTTATTTGTATTTATTTGTTTAATTGTATGTATTTCTTATTTTATTGTATTTATGTATTTGTTATTTTGTTTGTTTGTTTTATTTGTATTTATTTTTTTATTTGTATTTATTGTATTTATTTGTATTTATTTGTTTGTTTGTTTGTATTATTTTTTATTTATTCATTATTTTATTTATTTGTTTGTTTTATTTGTATTTATTTTTTTATTTGTATTTATTGTATTTATTTGTATTTATTTGTTTGTTTGTTTGTATTATTTTTTATTTATTCATTATTTTATTTATTTGTTTGTTTTATTTGTATTTATTTTTTTATTTGTATTTATTGTATTTATTTGTATTTATTTGTTTGTTTGTTTGTATTATTTTTTATTTATTCATTATTTTATTTATTTGTTTGTTTTATTTGTATTTATTGTATTTATTTGTATTTATTGTATTAATTTGTATTTATTTATTTGTTTGTTTGTTTAATTTTATTTATTTCTTATTTTATTGTATTCATGTATTTGTTATCTTGTTTGTTTGTTTTATTTTTATTTATTTATTCATTATTTTATTTATTTGTTTGTTTTATTTGAATTTATTTGTTTGTTTAATTTTATTTATTTCTTATTTTATTGTATTTATGTATTTGTTATCTTGTTTGTCTGTTTTATTTGTATTTATTTATTTATTTGTTTGTATTTATTTATTTGTTTGTTTGTTTGTTTTATTTTTATTTAGTTCTTATTTTATTGTATTTATGTATTTGTTATCTTGTTTGTTTGTTTATTTTTATTTATTTATTATTTTATTGTATTTATGTATTTGTTATCTTGTTTGTCTGTTTTATTTGTATTTATTTATTTATTTATTTATTTGTTTTTTGTATTTTTTAGTTTGTTTGTTTAATTTGATTTATTTCTTATTTTATTGTATTTATGTATTTGTTATCTTGTTTGTTTGTTTTATTTGTATTTATGTATTTGTTATCTTGTTTGTTTGTTTTATTTGTATTTATTTGTTATCTTGTTTGTTTTATTTGTATTTATTTATTTATTTATTTGTTTGTATTTATTTGTTTTATTTTTATTTAGTTCTTATTTTATTGTATTTATGTATTTGTTATCTTGTTTGTTTTATTTGTATTTATTTATTTGTTTGTATTTATTTGTTTGTTTGTTTTATTTTTATTTAGTTCTTATTTTATTGTATTTATGTATTTGTTATCTTGTTTGTTTTATTTGTATTTATTTATTTATTTGTTTAATTTGATTTATTTCTTATTTTATTGTATTTATGTATTTGTTATCTTGTTTGTTTTATTTGTAGTTATTTATTTATTTGTTTGTATTTATTTGTTTGTTTGTTTTATTTTTATTTAGTTCTTATTTTATTGTATTTATGTATTTGTTATCTTGTTTGTTTGTTTTATTTGTATTTATTTATTTGTTTGTTTAATTTGATTCATTTCTTATTTTATTGTATTTTTGTATTTGTTATCTTGTTTGTTTGTTTTATTTGTATTTATTTATTTGTTTGTTTAATTTGATTTATTTCTTTTTTTATTGTATTTATGTATTTGTTATCTTGTTTGTTTGTTTATTTTTATTTATTTCTTATTTTATTGTATTTATGTATTTGTTTGTTTTAATTTGATTTATTTCTTATTTTCTTGTATTTATGTATTTGTTATCTTGTTTGTTTGTTTTATTTGTATTTATTGGTTTGTTTGTTTATTTTTATTTATTTCTTATTTTATTGTATTTATGTATTTGTTTGTTTAATTTGATTTATTTCTTATTTTCTTGTATTTATGTATTTGTTATCTTGTTTGTTTGTTTTATTTGTATTTATTTGTTTGTTTGTTTAATTTGATTTATTTCTTTTTTTATTGTATTTATGTATTTGTTATCTTGTTTGTTTGTTTATTTTTATTTATTTCTTATTTTATTGTATTTATGTATTTGTTTGTTTTAATTTGATTTATTTCTTATTTTCTTGTATTTATGTATTTGTTATCTTGTTTGTTTGTTTTATTTGTATTTATTGGTTTGTTTGTTTGTTTATTTTTATTTATTTCTTATTTTATTGTATTTATGTATTTGTTTGTTTAATTTGATTTATTTCTTATTTTCTTGTATTTATGTATTTGTTATCTTGTTTGTTTGTTTTATTTGTATTTAGTTGTTTGTTTGTTAAATTTGATTTATTTCTTATTTTATTGTATTTATGTATTTGTTATCTTGTTTGTTTGGTTTAATTTTATTTATTTCTTATTTTATTGTATTTATGTATTTGTTTGTTTTAATTTTATTTATTTCTTATTTTCTTGTATTTATGTATTTGTTTGGTTTAATTTTATTTATTTCTTATTTTCTTGTATTTATGTATTTGTTATCTTGTTTGTCTGTTTATTTTTATTTATTTCTTATTTTCTTGTATTTATGTATTTGTTTGGTTTAATTTTATTTATTTCTTATTTTCTTGTATTTATGTATTTGTTTGGTTTAATTTTATTTATTTCTTATTTTCTCGTATTTATGTATTTGTTTTGTTTATTTTTATTTATTTCTTATTTTCTTGTATTTATGTGTGTGTTATCTTGTTTGTCTGTTTATTTTTATTTATTTCTTATTTTCTTGTATTTATGTGTGTGTTATCTTGTTTGTCTGTTTATTTTTATTTATTTCTTATTTTCTTGTATTTATGTGTGTGTTATCTTGTTTGTCTGTTTATCCGTGTTTATCCGTTTATCCATGACATCAGTGCACACTGATGAGCAGTCTGTCCTGATGTCATTGAGCCCGATTAGAACACAGCGGCTCATTTTTATCTGTCGTCCGGAGACAACAACATGGTGACAATAAACAATGCTCACATTACAGACACTATAAAACATGTTGATGGAAGTGGGAACTTTTAAGAGACTGTGTGAGGCGCTTTCTGAAGGGGGACACTCGGTGGGACTTGGTTCCAAACGACTGGCTCTGACTGACAGGTCTTTTTTCTGTGAGGACTCTCCAGGTCTCCTCTGGAGGAGGCTCTGGTACCAACACCTTTCTTAGTTTAACGTATGGAGCAAGTGGAGGTGGGACTAGTCCATGCAGAACTCTGTAGATTAAACCACTATTTTTAAATGGAATAACATTCTCAAGGCTCTGTACTGGGACCAGTTAAGTGTAAACCGCTCCAGGCTGATGTCCCAGAACACAGAGTGTCCTCCTCAGAGCGGTAGAGCCCAGAGACGTGTCTCCTGAGGAGTCAGGAGGTCGTAACGTCACCACTAAGACAGATGAATCAGCTGAGTGTAGTCCTGAGGACGTGACTACAGACACAGGAATGCCCTGCTCCAGTAGAACAGACTGGGAGAATTCTGATCAGATACATTATAAAAACATCTAAACCTCATCCTAAGGTCAAGGGTCACCTTCTAACTGCTCCCAGTGATGTATCTTCTCCTCCTCTGCTACAGCTCCCCTATCCTCCCCTCCTGAGCAGACGTACCGTGAGCGCCGGAGAGGTGAAGCAGCAGGAGGACCAGGGACGGCCTCAGACACCAGATCATGGTCTCAGCTGGACGTGAGCTCGGTGGAGAAGCCTGGCTGAGCTGAGCCGAAGCGACGACTGTTCAGAGGCGAGGGGGAGGCCGAGAGGCCAACGACCCGAGCTGGGGGAGGAAGGTCTGGTCTGGGCGGGCTTATCTCTGGCATTCAGCATTCACGCTACAAATATGTCACCTCCATCACAGCTCTGTACAGGAACTCTCACCATGAAGGCAAAACGGGGTATTTTGACTCGGTCTTCTATCAGTTCTATAGCAAATGGTTCTGTTTCCACTTAACTGAAACGACGTTCCACATGGAGCTATACTGGGACCCCCTTCACTCAGTCTACAGACGCCATTAGAGACAGGCTGAACTCCATGATCCAACAGTAGAAGTGTAGCGCTAACATTCAGACGCTAGCAAAGACAGGTCGCTGTTTAAGACCGGGAGCAACCGGAGGGTCGCGGGTTCTATCCCAGCGCCAGCTGGGTTACGTTGTTGTTGTGGGCAAGACACTTCACCCACTATGTCTACTGGTGGAGGTCAGAGGGACCTGGTGGAGGTCTGAGGGACCTGGTGGAGGTCAGAGGGACCTGGTGGAGGTCAGAGGGACCTGGTGGAGGTCAGAGGGACCTGGTGGAGGTCTGAAGGACCTGGTGGTGGTCTGAGGGACCTGGTGGAGGTCAGAGGGACCTGGTGGAGGTCAGAGGGACCTGGTGGAGGTCTGAGAGACCTGGTGGAGGTCAGAGGGACCTGGTGGAGGTCAGAGGGAGATGTGGTGGTCAGAGGACCTGGTGGAGGTCTGAAGGACCTGGTGGTGGTCTGAGGGACCTGGTGGTGGTCTGAGGGACCTGGTGGAGGTCTGAGGGACCTGGTGGTGGTCTGAGGGACCTGGTGGTGGTCTGAGGGACCTGGTGGAGGTCTGAAGGACCTGGTGGTGGTCTGAGGGACCTGGTGGTGGTCTGAGGGACCTGGTGGAGGTCAGAAGGACCTGGTGGAGGTCTGAGGGACCTGGTGGTGCTCTGAGGGACCTGGTGGAGGTCTGAACGACCTGGTGGTGGTCTGAGGGACCTGGTGGTGGTCTGAGGGACCTGGTGGTGGTCAGAGGAACCTGGTGGAGGTCTGAAGGACCTGGTGGTGGTCAGAGGAACCTGGTGGAGGTCTGAAGGACCTGGTGGAGGTCAGAGGGACCTGGAGGAGCTCAGAGGGACCTGGTGGAGGTCTGAAGGACCTGGTGGAGGTCAGAGGGACTGGTGGAGGTCTGAAGGACCTGGTGGAGGTCAGAGGGACCTGGTGGAGGTCAGAGGGACCTGGTGGAGGTCTGAGGGACCTGGTGGAGGTCAGAGGGACCTGGTGGAGGTCAGAGGGACCTGGTGGTGGTCTGAGGGACCTGGTGGAGGTCAGAGGGACCTGGTGGAGGTCTGAAGGACCTGGTGGAGGTCAGAGGGACCCTGTGGAGTTCTGAAGGACCTGGTGGAGGTCAGAGGGACCTGGTGGTGGTCAGAGGGACCTGGTGGAGGTCAGAGGGACCTGGTGGAGGTCAGAGGGACCTGGTGGAGGTCAGAAGGACCTGGTGGTGGTCTGAGGGACCTGGTGGAGGTCAGAGGGACCTGGTGGAGGGCTGAAGGACCTGGTGGAGGTCAGAGGGACCTGGTGGAGGTCTGACGGACCTGGTGGTGGTCTGAGTGACCTGGTGGTGCTCTGAGGGACCTGGTGGTGGTCTGAACGACCTGGTGGTGGTCTGAGGGACCTGGTGGAGGTCTGA
>SSNR01000385.1:291333-301333 GCA_006937965.1 Callopanchax toddi
TTGTGTTTACGTTGTTTACTCTGAGGTAACGTTGTGTTTACGTTGTTTACTCTGAGGTAACGTTGTGTTTACGTTGTTTACTCTGAGGTAACGTTGTGTTTACGTTGTTTACTCTGAGGTAACGTTGTGTTTACGTTGTTTACTCTGAGGTAACGTTGTGTTTACGTTGTTTACTCTGAGGTAACGTTGTGTTTACGTTGTTTACTCTGAGGTAACGTTGTGTTTACGTTGTTTACTCTGAGGTAACGTTGTGTTTACGTTGTTTACTCTGAGGTAACGTTGTGTTTACGTTGTCATTGTGTAGAAATGACTGAACATTTCTGATAAACTCTTCTGTTTCCAGCTGTCACTGAAGTTAGAAACAAAGAACAAACCAGTGATACACCAGCGTGTTTGGTTGAATAATACTTTAATGTTTTGTCACAAAGATTAAATCCCTTCACATTTAAGGGTCTGGTTCTCATCATGTTTTTGCCTCCATTGTTGTTCTTGTTGTTTTTAAGCCATTTTGACCTTTGACCTCTCATATTTGATGGTGTAGCAACTCAGAAGGAACAAAAACAACGTTGAGGCCCCGCCCACTCCCTCTTTCCTTTTCCACCGCTCTTCACTCTAAGCTCCTCCCACTTGAGGCCTCTCTTGCTTGTGATTGGTACTCGTTTCTTTGTGACACAACTGTATGACCTATAATAGTCAGAGCAGACTTGGATAAATGATTATCCTTGTTAACAATGTAGATTTATAATTAGCAGCAGATTTAAACCATTTCCCAGACAGAGCAATACGTTCAGACATTCAGATAGAATCAGCATTGTTTATTAGAACTTTCTCCACTTTCAACCAGTACTCATGACGTTCTCAATCCAGCCCAAGAAGTTACCGACTCTGGCGTAAACGCCGTACATATTTTCTTTGGCGCAGCCCTTCCCCCAGCTCACCACGCCTGTCAGGAACCAAGTCTTCTTGTAGTGCGTCACCAGCGGGCCACCGCTGTCGCCTTCACAGGCGTCCTGGCCACCGCTTCTCCGCCCGGCACACAGCATGTTCTTAGTGATGTTGAGCTGCGTGTGGAGGCGGCACTCTTGCAGATGGACCTTTGGCACCGTCAAGCGCTGCAGGAATCGAGCGGGAGATCCAAACTCCAGCAGGCGGCCCCAGCCGGACACTGTGGAGAGGCGAATCATGGACAGAGTCCGGATGAAGGTGCTGTTCCTGGCAGGGAGGCAGATAGGCACCACATAGCGACCCAGTTTCAGTGGACGGTGAAGCTGCAGCAGAGCCAGGTCGCTGTCGTAGCTCGAGTGGTTGTAGTTGGGGTGCATCACGACCTTCAGAACCCGCCGCTGCTGCTCGGTCTTCTCGTTGGCCTCTAGGTCGTGTTTCCCTTCACGGTGACAACACTTTTAGATTTCATACCAACAAACAGCATCAGGAAGCAGAGAAGTCAATTAAGAACTGACCTACGGTGATGTAAAAGATGGCGATGGGTTTCAGCCAAACACAGTGAGCCGCAGTTAAAATCCACGTATCTGACAGAACGATGGCTCCACAGGTGAACTTGTTATGTTCTGTTAACAAAGCCTGCACAGAAAGTAGAGGTTACATGATGGGTCATACCGGTTAGCATCCTAAATCCTGAGAGAACTGATTCACTAGAAACACAGAATCAACCACTTCACCTGCCATGGACATTGTCCTTTAGGACACATCTGACCATTAACAATCCTCGGAGCAAAATGTATCATTGGTCGTCCACAGGGAAAAGCCTCTAGACCGGAAGCACAAGAACAACAGTCAGCAAGGTGTCTCTGGGGCTAGATGTGAAAAACTATCAAGAGTATTTTACGATACATCTACAGGAAGAAGACAGGTGATCAGACGTTATCTGAAGGAAAACTACAGGTGATCAGGTTGTCGATTGTGAACCTGTTCTAAGACTGTGAACCTGTTGGTCTGTGATTTTGAACCTGATGGTCTGTGATTTTGAACCTGATGGTTTGTGATTTTGAACCTGATGGTCGGTGATTTTGAACCTGATGGTTTGTGATTTTGAACCTGATGGTCGGTGATTTTGAACCTGATGGTCGGTGATTTTGAACCTGATGGTCGGTGATTTTGAACCTGATGGTTGGTGATTTTGAACCTGATGGTTGGTGATTTTGAACCTGATGGTTGGTGATTTTGAACCTGATGGTTGGTGATTTTGAACCTGATGGTCGGTGATTTTGAACCTGATGGTCGGTGATTTTGAACCTGATGGTCGGTGATTTTGAACCTGATGGTCGGTGATTTTGAACCTGATGGTTGGTGATTTTGAACCTGATGGTTGGTGATTTTGAACCTGATGGTTGGTGATTTTGAACCTGATGGTTGGTGATTTTGAACCTGATGGTCTGTGATTTTGAACCAATCCATCTAAACACCATTAGCATCTAGCATTAGCATGTATTTCTGGTTCAGTAACAATGATTTTGGTCATAGTAAAATTTGAGTAAAGTTGTAAAGATCTCTCTCTGGTAAGGATGATAGGACGGTAGAGGTGCCTTTCTTAGTTCATGTTATCCATTGTTAAACCTGGAAACAGCTCAGACCTCGAGGCAGACAGGTGATGTTGTCCTGATCCAGACTGTAACCTGGAGCGCAGAAACAGGTGGGGGAATGATCCGGAAGCTGCCTGCAGAAATGCTCACATCCTCCATTTTTATAGCGACAGCTGTTTGGGGTGGAGCGGGCTGCCAACGGACAGAGAGACAAAATGAAGGAGGACCAACAGGAATGTCTCACCTGTACCTGCAGCTCCTACCTTTGTCACAGTTGAATCCATGGAAACCTGGTGGACATTTGCAAATGTAGCTGTCGATATGGCGAGTGCAGGTTGCTCCATTTTTACAGGGAGACGATGAGCAGTGATCTACAGCTGCAATGAACCCAGAAGTCTAAAAACAGCTTCTGTGTGTTACAAACCTATGATCCTAAACTCCTCTCTACCTGTGTACGTCCTCCAGAAGTTTTCCTGGAAACACAGTAAACCACAGTGAGCATTATGTTTGCCAAAAACTAAAATTCAGTTTGAGCTGAACTTACCAGCTGCTGTGGCGTGGCGAAAATCTCCCTGGCCTCTTCGTAGGAGCATTTCTCCTCCAAACATTCTCGCTCCAGGTTGCCCTGCCTCAACTCCTCCAGCAGGAAGTTCGCTCGACGGCTGCGATGCAGGAAAACGTTGGCCTCATGTTGGCCTACAAACATTCCCCCTTGATGGAAAAGCACAATATATACTGTACGGACAATATATACTGTACGGGGATATACTGTGTGTGTTTTAGTTCATCACACCTGAGTTTATCTGTAACATTTTAATCAAATTAACAGATGAGTGTATTAAAGCACCCAAAGTAAAAGCACCAAATAAAAGAAACACATCAAGGAAAAGTTTTTAAAAGCATAAATTTTATTTTAAGGACATTTTAATGAAAAGTTTCTGGTTCTGATCCAATTTAAACCAGTTCAGATTTAGTTTAAACCAGTTCTTTTCCAGTTTAAACCAGATCAGATCCAGTTCTGATCCAGTTTAAACCAGTTCAGATTTAGTTTAAACAAGTTTTTTCCAGATCAAAACAGTTCTTTTCCAGTTTAAACCAGATCAGATCCAGTTTAAACCAGTTCTGATCTAGTTTAAACCAGTTCTGATCTAGTTTAAACCAGTTTTATTCCAGTTTAAACCAGTTCTGATCCAGTTTAAACCAGTTCTGATCCAGTTTACGTTAGAACCTTTTTAACAGCGGAGACAGTATTTTCATTTTATATAATAAATAATACATCCAGCCGTTTGTTTTAGTAAACTGACATCTGTTAAAGTATTTCAGTCTAAACTTTATTAGAACAAGCTGATTTAACAGGTAACGTGTGACCTGCTTCAGGCTCTGACTTGTTTAACCTCGTCGAGTCCTGAGGGAAACAGAATAAAGAGGTGATGAAGACGAGTTGAAGGAACAGACTGACCTCCTGGAGTCCCAGTGCATGCTGGGACAGAAGCAGTGATGAGCAGAAAGAAGAAGACACGAGTCGTCTCTCTGCTGATGAACGCCATGCTTGTTCTGACCTGACCAAAGGTCACGAGTGAAACACAAACACACAAAAACCCCCAACAACAAAACAGCAGACCATTCACTTCCTGTTTCAGCTTAAAGGACACGACGTGTTCTCATCAGGTCAGCGTTGGTCTACAGGTTTCTGATCACAGGACGGTTTATTTATTCAAACGCACCAAATAAAAGAAGCACATCAAGGAAAAGGGTTTTTTAAGCATAAATTATATTTTAAGGAGAAGTTTCAGCTTCTTTCAGTAACATCAAATCATATCAGTTTTAAGGTGGACTTTTAAAGATATTTGATGACTGCTGTTGCAGTTCTCCTCCTGTCCTCCAGAGGCAGTGCTGCGCTCAGTGCACCTCCTTCAGGAAGTTGTGGAACTCCGGGACGTCTCTCAGCTTGTCCTTCCACTCTTGAGGGATTCCTGATCTGGCTTAGGTGGCCCCGGCCCCCGGCAGGGCCCAGAGCACCGCCTTGGCCCCCAGTAGGGCCCCGAGCACTGCCCCGGCCCCCGGCAGGGCCTCGAGCGCCACCCCGGCCCCCGGCAGGTCCCCGAGCGCCGCCCCGGACACCGGCAGGGCCCCGAGCGCCGCCCCGACCCCCGGTAGGGCCCCGAGCGCCGCCCCGACCCCCAGCAGGGCCCCGAGCGCCGCCCCGACCGCCGGTAGGGCACCGAGCGCCGCCCCGGCCCCCAACAGGGCCCCGAGCGCCGCCCCGACCCCCGGTAGGGCCCCGAGCGCCGCCCCGACCCCCAGCAGGGCCCCGAGCGCCCCCCCGGCAGGGCCTCGAGCGCCCCCCCGGCAGGGCCTCGAGCGCCCCCCCGGCAGGGCCTCGAGCGCTGCCCCGGCCCCCGGCAGGGCCTCGAGCGCCCCCCCGGCAGGGCCTCGAGCGCCCCCCCGGCAGGGCCCTGAGCGCTGCCCCAGCCCCCAGCAGGGCCCCGAGCGCCGCTCCGGACCCCGCAGGGCCCCGAGCGCCACCCCGGCCCCCGGCAGGGCCCCGAGCGCCACCTCGACCCCCAGCAGGGCCCCGAGCGCCGCCCCGGCCCCCGGCAGGGCCCCGAGCGCCGCCCCGGCCCCCGGCAGGGCCCAGAGCGCCGCCTTGGCCCCCAGCAGGGCCCCGAGTGCCGCCCCGGCCCCCGGCAGGGCCCAGAGCGCCGCCTTGGCCCCCGGCAGGGCCCCGAGCGCCGCCCCGGCCCCCGGCAGGGCCCCAAGCGCCACCTCGACCCCCAGCAGGGCCCCGAGCGCCCCCCCGGCAGGGCCCAGAGCGCCGCCTTGGCCCCCAGTAGGGCCCCGAGCGCCACCCCTGCCCCCGGCAGGGCCCCGAGCGCCGCCCCGGCCCCCGGCAGGGCCCCGAGCGCCACCTCGACCCCCAGCAGGGCCCCGAGCGCCGCCCCGGCCCCCGGCAGGGCCCAGAGCGCCGCCTTGGCCCCCGGCAGGGCCCAGAGCGCCGCCTTGGCCCCCAGTAGGGCCCCGAGCGCCACCCCTGCCCCCGGCAGGGCCCAGAGCACCGCCCCGCAGTTACAGTTCTCACCTGGACATAAACACAGACACACCTGAAGCAGAACCAGGAAGAGCAGCGCCCACATCCTGGTACTCAGAGGGAGTCTGACGGTTGTTTTCTCAGTGTTCTGACCTCCACAGTTGGAGTCGGTCAGGATCCCTCCTCTGACGTCGTCGTGGAACTCGTGAGCTGGACCCTGTAGGTCCAACACACAGTGAGTGTAAGGCGGGGTCAAACCGAAGCTCTGGGGCCCGTTAGGACCGGGTTCTGACCTTTGGTGGAGCAGGCCAGACCCAGGTGGTTCACAGCGCTCTGATGGACCTTCAGCTGCTCCTCAGAAGACACGGGAAACCTGGAACATAGAAAACCCAGATCTGGAGTTTGACTGAATCCAGAGACAAGATGGTGAGACCGAAAGGAGCCTCCAGCTTTTAGCTAGCTCACATTACTGAAGCTCTCTGCAGTTTAAAGGCTAGGTTCTTCGCACTTTTCTGTTTGAGTTGAGAACGCTTCTCAAAGGAGAAGCAACATGTCATCAAGGAAGTCCAGAAGTCCAGTCGTCCTTTTTCTGAACCCACGATGAGAGACAAGCTCTTTAAACTGTCCAGGACTTTCACAATAAAAGCCCTTAACAGCTTCAAATGCATTTTTGTTGGGCTTTTAATGTGAAAGGACTGAGAGGAAGCACAGTTTGACTGACAGGATGTTTTTGTTTGAGTCTGACCTGGTGGTCTTGCGGATGAAGCTCTGACAGGTGTCCTAGATGTCCAGTCTCCTCAGGGCCGACTCGGCCTGCTGGCGGACGCTGGCTCCGCCCACAATGGCGTGCGGCGCACGACTGTAGATCGACACGTACTCTGGGACATCGGGGTGAGGATGGGTGAGTCTCACAAAGTCCACCCCTGCTGACACCTGAGCAGAGAGACGTCACAGGTGAGACGTGACCACCAGGGACCGATTCAGACCTGTCTCTGATCTGGCCGCTCACAGCTCGCTCCTCATTGGTTGATGCCAACAGCAGGATGAACGGGAGGATCATGAGAAAGCAGCTGATGGCGTCCAGCTGACTGTCGGGAAATCCAGACGCTAGCATTTGTCTGGAACGTGTCTCTGCAAACTCCAGAACCTGAAGAGGACAAAGTCCGGTCAGACAGGGCAGATGGACGCGACTCGACTCCTGGAGAGGAGGAGCTCTGGCTTTACCTCATGGGGGGACATCGGTCTGTGTCCTGCCAGGCAGAGAAGAAGGAGCAGTGGAAGGACTCGGCGTGTGACTCGGTGTGGTCAGGAACTCCACGTAGTCCGACAGGACAGCGGCTCCAGCGTCCGGCTGGGAGACGTCAGCAAAATGTCCAGAGACGAGAATCCGAGCTGCTCGCAGGGAGCAGAGGACGTTCAGAGTGTTGTCCCCCGCCTGGAGACCTGAAGGACCAGAGGAGACTAGGGTAGACCAGAGGAGACTAGAGAAGGCTAGAGTAGACCAGAAAAGACTAGAGTAGACCAGAGAAGGCTAGAGTAGACCAGAGGAGACAAGAGTAGACCAGAGGAGACTAGAGTAGACCAGAGGAGACTAGAGTAGACCAGAGAGGACTAGAGTAGACCAGAGAAGACTAGAATAGACCAGAGGAGACTAGAGTAGACCAGAGAAGACTAGGGTAGACCAGAGAAAACTAGAGTAGACCAGAGGAGACTAGGGTAGACCAGAGAAGACTAGAGTAGACCAGAGACGACTAGAGTAGACCAGAGAAGACTAGAGTAGACCAGAGGAGACTAGAGTAGACCAGAGACGACTAGAGTAGACCAGAGAAGACTAGAGTAGACCAGAGGAAACTAGAGTAGACCAGAGGAGACTAGAGAAGGCTAGAGTAGACCAGAAAAGACTAGAGTAGACCAGAGAAGGCTAGAGTAGACCAGAGGAGACAAGAGTAGACCAGAGGAGACTAGAGTAGACCAGAGAAAACTAGATTAGACCAGAGGAGACTAGGGTAGACCAGAGAAGACTAGAGTAGACCAGAGAGGACTAGAGTAGACCAGAGAAGACTAGAATAGACCAGAGGAGACTAGAGTAGACCAGAGAAGACTAGGGTAGACCAGAGAAAACTAGAGTAGACCAGAGGAGACTAGGGTAGACCAGAGAAGACTAGAGTAGACCAGAGACGACTAGAGTAGACCAGAGAAGACTAGAGTAGACCAGAGGAGACTAGAGTAGACCAGAGACGACTAGAGTAGACCAGAGAAGACTAGAGTAGACCAGAGGAAACTAGAGTAGACCAGAGGAGACTAGAGAAGGCTAGAGTAGACCAGAAAAGACTAGAGTAGACCAGAGAAGGCTAGAGTAGACCAGAGGAGACAAGAGTAGACCAGAGGAGACTAGAGTAGACCAGAGAAAACTAGATTAGACCAGAGGAGACTAGGGTAGACCAGAGAAGACTAGAGTAGACCAGAGAGGACTAGAGTAGACCAGAGAAGACTAGAATAGACCAGAGGAGACTAGAGTAGACCAGAGAAGACTAGGGTAGACCAGAGAAAACTAGAGTAGACCAGAGGAGACTAGGGTAGACCAGAGAAGACTAGAGTAGACCAGAGACGACTAGAGTAGACCAGAGAAGACTAGAGTAGACCAGAGGAGACTAGAGTAGACCAGAGACGACTAGAGTAGACCAGAGAAGACTAGAGTAGACCAGAGGAGACTAGAGTAGACCAGAGGAGACTAGAGAAGGCTAGAGTAGACCAGAAAAGACTAGAGTAGACCAGAGAAGACTAGAGTAGACCAGAGGAGACTAGGGTAGACCAAAGAAGACTAGAGAAGACCAGAGGAAACTTGAGTAGACCAGAGGAGACTAGAGTAGACCAGAGAAGACTAGAGTGGACCAGAGAAGACTAGAGTAGACCAGAGGAGACTAGAGTAGACCAGAGAAGACTAGAGTAGACCAGAGGAGAGTAGGGTAGACCAGAGAAGACTAGAGTAGACCAGAGAAGACTAGAGGAGACTAGGGGAGACCAGAGAAGACCAGAGTAGACCAGAGGAGACTAGAGTAGACCAGAGAAGACTAGAGTAGACCAGAGGAGACTAGGGTAGACCAGAGAAGACTAGAGTAGACCAGAGAAGACTAGAGTAGACCAGAGAAGACTAGACCAGAGAAGACTAGAGCAGACCAGAGAAGACTAGAGTAGACCAGAGGAGCCTAGAGCAGACCAGAGAAGACTAGAGAAGACTAGAGCAGACCAGAGAAGACTAGACCAGAGAAGACTAGAGCAGACCAGAGAAGACTAGAGTAGACCAGAGGAGCCTAGAGCAGACCAGAGAAGACTAGAGTAGACCAGAGAGGACTAGAGAAGACTAGAGTAGACCAGAGAGGACTAGAGTAGACCAGAAAAGACTAGAACAGACCAGAGAAGACTAGAGTAGACCAGAGGGGACCAGAGAAGACTAGAGTAGACCAGAGGGGACCAGAGAAGACTAGAGTAGACCAGAGAGGATTAGAGTAGACCAGAGTAGACCAGAGAAGACTAGAGTAGACCAGAGTAGACCAGAGAAGACTAGAGTAGACCAGAGAAGACTAGAGCAGACCAGAGAAGACTAGAGTAGACCAGAGAAGACTAGAGCAGACCAGAGAAGACTAGACCAGAGAAGACTAGAGTAGACCATAGAAGTCTAGAGTAGACCAGAGAAGACTAGAGCAGACCAGAGAAGACTAGACCAGAGAAGACTAGAGTAGACCAGAGAAGTCTAGAGTAGACCAGAGAAGACTAGAGTAGACCAGAGAAGACTAGAGTAGACCAGAGAAGTCTAGAGTAGACCAGAGAAGACTAGAGTAGACCAGAGAAGACTAGAGTAGACCAGAGAAGACTAGAGTAGACCAGAGAAGACTAGAGTAGACCAGAGAAGACTAGAGCAGACCAGAGAAGTCTAGAGTAGACCAGAGAAGACTAGAGTAGACCAGAGAAGACTAGACCAGAGAAGACTAGAGTAGACCAGAGAAGACTAGAGCAGACCAGAGAAGTCTAGAGTAGACCAGAGAAGACTAGAGTAGACCAGAGAAGACTAGAGCAGACCAGAGAAGACTAGAGTAGACCAGAGTAGACCAGAGAAGACTAGAGTAGACCAGAGGGGACCAGAGAAGACCAGAGAAGACTAGAGCAGACCAGAGAGGATTAGAGTAGACCAGAGTAGACCAGAGAAGACTAGAGTAGACCAGAGGGGACCAGAGTAGACTAGAGTAGACCAGAGAAGTTTAGAGCAGACCAGAGAAGACTAGAGTAGACCAGAGAAGACTAGAGCAGACCAGAGAAGACTAGAGTAGACCAGAGAAGACTAGAGCAGACCAGAGAAGACTAGACCAGAGAAGACTAGAGTAGACCAGAGAAGACTAGAGTAGACCAGAGAAGTCTAGAGTAGACCAGAGAAGAC
>SSNR01000385.1:339768-370473 GCA_006937965.1 Callopanchax toddi
AACATTCTAGTCAGGACTCACTGGACCAGGTCAGCTCCTGGTGGATCCAGGCCGCCTCTACCAGTTCAGACCTGATGGTCTTGGTGATCAGTACCACTGAGGCTGGACTAGACTGGTCCCAGGTAGCCCTCATCTGGTAAAGCTGTTGACCTTCACATGACCTTCTGATCGCTACGGGAGACATTAGTAATGGTTTTAGTTTGGTTTAGTGTTGATGATGATGATGATCTCTGACTCCGCCCACAGCACAGCTGCCAGCCGAACCTTTTCATCCAGAACGTCTTCACAGACTCCCATGACCCCGCCTTCCCCGTCATTGCCTTCTTCACCAGCAGGTGAGGAAGCCACGTCCCCCCGGGTGGTTGTGGTGAGGAAGCCACGCCCCCTCCAGGTGGCTGTGGTGAGGAAGCCACGCCCCCTCCAGGTGGTTGTGGTGAGGAAGCCACGCCCCCTCCAGGTGGTTGTGGTGAGGAAGCCACGCCCCCTCCGGGTGGTTGTGGTGAGGAAGCCACGCCCCCTCCAGGTGGTTGTGGTGAGGAAGCCACGCCCCCTTTCAGGTGTGGTGTCCTTTAATGGCGGTGACCTTTGTCCCCTTCAGGGTGGTGAAGTCCGGCACCGAGCTGACCTGGGACTACTCCGCCCACGCCCACGCCACCTGGGGGCAGAAACAGGAAGTGGCGTGTTTCTGCCGTAGCGACGGTTGCCGGGGGTGGCTCCACCTGGAGGAGACCCTCTGTGATGCTGGAGGTCCAGTGGAGTCCAGCTGATTGAGCTAGGAGTTATTATCATGTGTTCTCATCTCTAGTTTTGTAATAAAATATTTTTACAGTAACGTTCGCTTTTGGTTCTTTCTGTTTGGAGAATGTTTTTATTTGTGACATTGTTCTATTTGAAGAATTATCAAATGTTTTAGGTTTTTCTGCTGTTTAAGAAACCAGCTGCTGCTTTTATTCTGAAACTCTTGTGTAAATTTTACTTTAATGATGTAAAAAATGAACTTTCTCTCGTTTTTAGATAAACTTCCTTTTGTAGTTTGATTCTATGACGTTTTATTTTGAAATCGGGATGTGTTTAAGCTAACTTTTATTTTGAAATGACTCATTTGCTGCTGTAGAATGGAACCGCGTTAGTGCTTCTATTTTGAAGGAAAGCGATGCTTTTACTTTGTCGGCTGAGAGCGGAAGCTGCCCTGTTTACATCCGCCCTGTTGAACAGACAACATGAGCGGCTCGCTGAGGCTCGCCTTCCTCCCTCTCCTCGTCCTCTCCCTGGCCGCCTGCCGGGTCCGGATCCCGCCTCACGACCAGGCGGCCCGGGTCGCCCGCTACGTGGCCCACCGGGTCGACTGGGCCTCCATGGCCACCATCTCCACCCACAAGCCGGTGGTGGGACAGCCGTTCTCCAACGTGTTCTCGGTGAGCGACGGGCCGCGCGGAGCCAGCACCGGGACCCCCTACCTGTACCTGACCCGGATGGAGGTCTCCGTTCAGGACCTGCAGGTGAGCCCGGAGCTCCGACAGATCCAGATGTAGACTCAAGTCTACGTTTGAGGGTTAGGAATAAAAACATCATCTGATATAACGTAAACAAACGGGTCACGTGACTCCAGCCACCAGCGTGACTCGGCTGTTTTTAGACCTAGTGTTACTTAAACTAGTGACTCAGCTGTTTTTAGAACTAGTGTTACTTAAACTAGTGACTCGGCTGTTTTTACTAGTGTTACTTAAACTAGTGACTCAGCTGTTTTTACTAGAGTTACGTAAACTAGTGACTCAGCTGTTTTTAGAACTAGTGTTACTTAAACTAGTGACTCAGCTGTTTTTACTAGAGTTACGTAAACTAGTGACTCGGCTGTTTTTAGACCTAGTGTTACTTAAACTAGTGACTCAGCTGTTTTTAGAACTAGTGTTACTTAAACTAGTGACTCGGCTGTTTTTACTAGTGTTACTTAAACTAGTGACTCAGCTGTTTTTACTAGAGTTACGTAAACTAGTGACTCAGCTGTTTTTAGAACTAGTGTTACTTAAACTAGTGACTCAGCTGTTTTTACTAGAGTTACGTAAACTAGTGACTCGGCTGTTTTTAGACCTAGTGTTACTTAAACTAGTGACTCAGCTGTTTTTAGAACTAGTGTTACTTAAACTAGTGACTCGGCTGTTTTTACTAGTGTTACTTAAACTAGTGACTCAGCTGTTTTTACTAGTGTTACTTAAACTAGTGACTCAGCTGTTTTTACTAATGTTATTTAAACTAGTGACTCAGCTGTTTTTAGAACTAGTGTTACTTAAACTAGTGACTCAGCTGTTTTTACTAGTGTTACTTAAACTAGTGGCTCAGCTGTTTCTACTAGCTTTATTTAAAGTAGTGACTCGGCTGTTTGTACTAACTTTATTTAAACTAGTGACTCAGCTGTTTCTACTAACTTTATTTAAACTAGTGACTCGGCTGTTTGTACTAACTTTATTTAAACTAGTGACTCAGCTGTTTTTACTAACTTTATTTAAACTAGTGACTCAGCTGTTTTTACTAATGTTAAACTAGTGACTCAGCTGTTTTTACTAACTTTATTTAAACTAGTGACTCGGCTGTTTGTACTAACTTTATTTAAACTAGTGACTCAGCTGTTTTTACTAACTTTATTTAAACTAGTGACTCAGCTGTTTTTACTAATGTTAAACTAGTGACTCAGCTGTTTTTACTAACTTTATTTAAACTAGTGACTCAGCTGTTTTTAGACCTAGTGTTACTTAAACTAGTGACTCAGCTGTTTCTACTAACTTTATTTAAACTAGTGACTCGGCTGTTTGTACTAACTTTATTTAAACTAGTGACTCAGCTGTTTTTACTAACTTTATTTAAACTAGTGACTCAGCTGTTTTTACTAATGTTAAACTAGTGACTCAGCTGTTTTTACTAACTTTATTTAAACTAGTGACTCAGCTGTTTTTAGACCTAGTGTTACTTAAACTAGTGACTCAGCTGTTTTTACTAGTGTTACTTAAACTAGTGACTCAGCTGTTTTTAGACCTAGTGTTACTTAAACTAGTGACTCAGCTGTTTTTACTAGTGTTACTTAAACTAGTGACTCGGCTGTTTTTACTAGTGTTACTTAAACTAGTGACTCAGCTGTTTTTACTAGTGTTACTTAAACTAGTGACTCAGCTGTTTCTACTAACTTTATTTAAACTAGTGACTCAGCTGTTTCTAATAACTTTATTTAAACTAGTGACTCTGCAGTTTTTACTAATGTTACTTAAACTAGTGACTCAGCAGTCTGGAGCTGTGGTCATGTGACTCAGAAGCGGTTTAGTCATTTTTATCACAACAGAACAAAAAAGAATACGGTTTAATTTACTGCCGAAGTTCAGTCCACTCTTTGTAGTCCAATCCTGATCCACCACCTGTCCTCGGATTCACCTGTCCTAAGATTCACATTTGTCCTTGGATTCACCTGTCCTCGGATTCATTTGTCCTAGGGTTCACACCTGTCCTAGGGCCTACCTGTCCCTGGTTAACCTGTCCACCTGTCAGTTTGACTTTCCTGCTGTGTTTCTTGTCTTTTTTCTGTCCTGAAAGTTACCTGTCCTTTTCCCCCTGCAGGTGAACCCTCAGGCGTCTCTGTCCATGTCTCTGGCTCAGACTCATTACTGCAGGCAGCAGGGCTTCGACCCTCAGAGTCCTCTGTGTGCCCACATCATCCTGTCTGGATCCGTTCTCCAGGTACTGAGACGGCGTCCAGGTGTTCCGTTCTAGAACTGTCACATGACTCCTCCCCCTCCTGATGTTCAGGTAAACGACACGGAGGCGGAGTTTGCTAAGAAAGCTCTCTTCACTCGCCATCCAGAGATGATCGACTGGCCGACCGACCACAACTGGTTCTTCGCCAAGTTCAACATCACTCAGGTAGGGCCCTATAAAATCTGTCTTATCTTGATCCAAATCCTGTTGTGTTCTGTTTTAACTCCACATCTTCATTCCAACCACATTCTGAACCTAAAAAGTGAGTAAATATAAAGTTAATGACTTAGGGCAGGGGTCACTAACAGGCGGACCGCGGTCCGGATCCGAACCCAGAGCCGGCTCTGTCTGGACCCAGCAAATCCAGACCTGGTCCCTGGTCCATAAGGAGCAGGCGTGTCTGAGGAGACACGCGAGCGCTAATGAGCAGGTTCGTCGCTCACTCGGAACCCGCGGACCTCGCCCTCCCCCTGCCATGGTTCGGAACTCAGTCCCGGACCGGAGTCCTGGAGGCGAAGCCGAGCGCCAAGCAAGTGGCGCACCGCGGCAACTCCTTTAGTTCGCTAAGCTCCCCCTACACCACGGTCGGGCAGCCCCTCCTGCAGCTTCAGAAAGAGATCTACTGCTGCAGAAAGGCGCCACGCACACTAGTGATGCGCGGGTCAGGGTTCTGCACATTTGAAAACTTCTGACCCGCCCCAAACCGCTCCGCATCGCTGCGTCTATTTTTAGAACCCGTCTCATTAAAAACACGTTATAATGACTGAAAGCCTTTTATTGAGTCTGACGTCTCCAAAATAAAAGGTTTTTTTTAACCTTCTCTAAAATGTGCTTATGCAAAGTTTGCAGAGTACATCATTTCTCTGTTTTCTTTTATAAATCCTAAAGTTTGCGGAGAAAGTGACTCCCTTTGCGACCCGTTTTTGTTTTGTTTTATAAGTTTTATATCAAATATAACAAATTATAAACATATATATTTATTTTATAAGTTTTATAAATGAGGCCACAGCGGTCGCAGAGCGAGAACCGGACGTCTCTCAGCGTCATTACACCTGCAGACGCTCTCACACGCACGCACACACAATAACGGATAATGTAGCTGGAGGGATGTATTTCTTGGTTGATCTGGGAGCGCCACCCTCACCCGCTGCAGAATTCTTCAAATTGGTTAAAGGACTTGGAAAGAGATCGTGCACTCATGCACCGGGTAGAGATGCTGGAGAGGTGAAGAAAGGAGGAGAGGAGGAGAAGCTCAGAGCAGGTAGAGGAGCAATGATCCAGGCCGTTGTCAGTAATCAGTTCATTCTGGTCAAAAACTGGACCAGAGTGTCAAAATAATGTCGACTTTTCTGCATCTGAACAGCAGGAGAAAAAAACCATTTTTCTCAAAAATTAACTTCAACCACAAACTAATTAGTGGGGATCTTGTGCTCAGAGAATATATGTTTAAGTATTTAAATATATATATATATACATATATACATATATGTATATATATACATATATACATATATGTGTGTGTAAGCAGGTTAAGGTGGCGCTGCCCCCGGACCGAGGACCAGGTCACGAATGCTGATCTGGACCTTTGGCATATTTAGTTGAAGACCCCTGACTTAGGGTTTAGGGTTTAGGGTTAGGGCCTCTGCCCTGAGCTCTGCTCTAAACTTCACAGTTTAGAGTTTTCTGGAGGTGTTTTAGTGAGACTGTTTTCTCTTCAGTGTCTGTCCTGGGACCAGTCGTGTCTGTACTGGGACCAGTCGTGTCTGTACTGGGAGCAGTCGTGTCTGTACTGGGACCAGTCGTGTCTGTACTGGGACCAGTCGTGTCTGTACTGGGACCAGTCGTGTCTGTACTGGGACCAGTCGTGCCTGTACTGGGACCAGTCGTGCCTGTACTGGGACCAGTAGTGTCTGTACTGGGACCAGTCGTGTCTGTACTGGGACCAGTCGTGCCTGTACTGGGACCAGTCGTGTCTGTACTGGGACCAGTCGTGCCTGTACTGGGACCAGTCGTGCCTGTACTGGGACCAGTCGTGTCTGTACTGGGACCAGTAGTACCTGTAGTTCTGTGTTCCAGGTGTGGGTCCTGGACTACTTCGGGGGGGTGAAGATGGTGGATCCAGACCAGTACTTCCAGGCTGAACCTGACAGGATCCTCTGAAGGTGAGCGGTGCTGGTTCTGGACCAGTAGTCTGACCAGTATAAAGGGACAGCACCAGTGTTGTTCTGCTCTCCAGGAACTGATATCAGAACCATTGACTGACAGAGAAACTTCATTCATTTATTCAGAAACCTGAGTAAAAGCATCAGAGGGAACAGCTGACCCCTCTCTAACTGATGAATAAGATCTGTGTTTTTCCTCTACAGAAGTTTAACCTTCAACCTGTGAGCTGCCCTGATCAATCCTCCTCATTCTGATCAGTCAACACCAGTTCTGTCTTCACTGGGTTTGACCCACAACCAGTCTGGGATTCACTTTAAATCCTTTAAACATGTAGTAATAATAACAGGTAGTTAATAGTTGTAGTGATGTGATTTGACCACCAGGGGAGACACTGGCCTGTCATATTAAAATTCCAGTCAGAACTGACGAAGCTTCTTGGACGAGAAGCGAAACGTCTTCCTAGAACCGAAGAAGTCCAGCTGCCTTAGTCCAGCCCTCCTGGACCACCTTGACCTGGATGGTCACCTGTTCACTTTGATTCACCTTTAAACTAAAACGAGCTGTTTGTGGGAGGAAACTCTTTTTTGCAGTATTTTTTGACGCTTTGATGATTTCCAGATAAATCTTTGTGATTTGCACTAAACTCTAAGCTGCACTTTGGAAACCTGAAAGACACCAGCTGTTCCAGATGTTTAGAATCACGAATATCTGTTTTAGGGACGTCTTTATATAAATCATTTATCATTTTATTTTGAAAAACATGACCAACAGTGTGTGGTTCTAGCAGCTTGTTTGCCTTTAAACATTTGCATTGACCCAAAGTTTTTACCAAATCTTTTAAATTGAAGACATCTGATCAGAAAGGTTTAATCAAATGTTTGTGTTAAAATAAAGAGTTTGTGTTATTTTTGTTGGATTGTTGCCGTCTGTACCTGTTCTGTTTGAGGAATAACGAGAATATAGTTTAAATTCAGAAATAATTCTACATAAAAACATCAACAACTCAAAGGTTAACATTAAAGCTGCTTCAACACTTATTATTATTAAAAGATGTTTGAGGTTCATTTTACACAAACCAGTTGGTTTTAGTCATGACAATATTTTCAACTTCAGTGATTCAAAAACAACAGCGGACAAGATTTGTTTCTCAGTATTTTTAAATTATTTGTTATGTGTAATAACGGTTGTTGTTGGTGTGTCTGTGCATGTTAGCATGTCTTACTGTGTGTTAGCATGTCTTAGTGTGTGTTTAGTGTGTGTGTGTGTGTGTGTTTAGTGTGTGTGTGTGTGTGTGTGTGGGAGAGCGCTCCGCTGTGTGTCACCTGGCAGCAGCTCCTCACCACTTCCTGTTCCACTTCCTGTTCCACTACCAGCTCAGAGACAGACGACGACTCTCTGCTGTCACTTCTTCTCTCAGCAGCTCTGAACCTTCTGGACTAACTGGTCTGAGATGGACCTCCAGACCCGGGTCTGGGGCCTGCTGGTCCTCGTCTCACAGCTTCCCTCAGCAGGTAAAACTCAACACACAGCAGGGGACCTGGTTCCGACCCCCAAACGCCTTGACGAGGGGTCGTTACCACGCCGACGGCCTCCAGGGCCAAACTCGGCCGGAACCTGTCAGACCTCTGGGGTCAATCTGACTTCTATAAAACCAACATTTTACAGACTAATCATTTAAAAACTAGAAAAAGGTTCACTACCTGCATCAATGCTGTTTGACTGCTGAACGAAGTAGCTGAGAACCTTCGAAGAGCTGAAGCTGAACTGGTGTTTTTAGCTGGTTTTATTTGAACAATTCAAGGATTAAATAGAATAAAAACGGCAGCAGGAAGGAACACTCAGCCAGGTAACCAGTTTAGACTGAACCCAGGGCCCTGCAGCCACAAGAGGACAAAACCGATTCTGTAGCTCTACAGACGTGGGAGGAATAGGGCTTTGTCAAAGCGATGACATCAGAGTTAGGAAAGGAAAACGTCTTAAAACCTAAACTAAGACTTTATAGAATCAGTAAAAGATATTTAAAAAAAAAACATAAGAGAATCCGTTTGATAGCTTCAAGTCCTGAGACCTGTTGACTAGGTGGACAATTCAGACGAATCAAATTTAAAGAGCCTCAAGTATCATAAAAAGTCACAGGCATTTATAGGATTCATGTTTATTTCCAATGGGCCAAAATATTCACTACATTTCTATAAAAGTATCAAATATTACATCAAAAGCCGAAGGTGGATAGTCCAAAATGAGCTGAAAATACTATAACATAATATAATCAAAATGATACTTTGAGCCTTTGAAAGTGCTTGATTTGTATTTTGATGGTGTTTTTATTTTTGGGTTGGACCTTCATGAGTCAGTTGAGAAGTGGTTCTCTCATTTAGGACGATGACATGAGTCAGAATGAATTTATATCAAATGTTACTTCAACATTCAAACTATGACTCATGGTGTTTTCAGGCCCCAAAGGTTCCAGAAATACATTTGACTCAGTTTGACTTTCACTCAAGTCCAGAAAAAAAGGTTTTGATTGAAATGGTTGAACTTAAGAAGAACCTTTTGGCTTCAGCATGTTGTTTCAGCACTTCTTTAACATGTCATCGTTGGCATGGTGTCATTGGTTTGGCGTCGTTGGCATGACGTCTCAGCACGTCATGGGCTTTGGTGTGTTGTTGGCTTAATCTCATTGTTGGTTTCAGCATGTCGATGACTTTAGCGCCTGGTTTGTTTTAGCGTCTTTGGTTTCAGCACATTGTTGGTTTGGTGTCGTTGGTGAGGCCTCGTTGGTGTGACGCCGTGGGTGAGGCGTTAATGGTGAGGCCTCGTTGGTGTGGCTTCGTTGGTGTGGCTTCGTTGGTGAGGCCTCGTTGGTGAGGCCTCGTTGGTGTGACGCCGTGGGTGAGGCGTTAATGGTGAGGCGTCGTTGGTGAGGCCTCGTTGGTGTGGCTTCGTTGGTGTGGCTTCAATGGTGAGGCCTCGTTGGTGAGGCCTCGTTGGTGAGGCGTCGATGGTGAGGCCTCGTTGGTGAGGCGTCGATGGTGTGGCTTCAATGGTGAGGCCTCGTTGGTGAGGCGTCGATGGTGTGGCTTCAATGGTGAGGCCTCATTGGTGAGGCCTCGTTGGTGTGGCTTCGTTGGTGTGGCCTCGTTGGTGAGGCCTCGTTGGTGTGGCTTCGTTGGTGTGGCCTCGTTGGTGAGGCCTCGTTGGTGAGGCGTTGTTGGTGTGGCGTCGATGGTGAGGCCTCGTTGGTGAGGCGTTGTTGGTGTGGCGTCGATGGTGAGGCCTCGTTGATGAGGCCTCGTTGGTGAGGCGTTGTTGGTGTGGCGTCGATGGTGAGGCCTCGTTGGTGAGGCTTCGTTGGTGTGGCTTCAATGGTGAGGCCTCGTTGGTGAGGCCTCGTTGGTGAGGCCTCGTTGGTGTGGCTTCGTTGGTGTGGCCTCGTTGGTGAGGCGTTGATGGTGAGGCGTTGTTGGTGTGGCGTCGATGGTGAGGCCTCGTTGGTGAGGCGTTGTTGGTGTGGCGTCGATGGTGAGGCCTCGTTGGTGAGGCGTTGTTGGTGTGGCGTCGATGGTGAGGCCTCGTTTGGTGAGGCCTCGTTGGTGAGGCGTCGTTTGTGAGGCGTTGTTGGTGTGGCGTCGATGGTGAGGCCTCGTTGGTGAGGCGTCGTTGGTGAGGCCTCGTTGGTGAGACGTCGTTGGTGTGGCGTCGTTGGTGAGGCGTCGTTGGTGAGGCCTCGTTGGTGAGACGTCGTTGGTGTGACGTCGTTAGTGAGGCCTCGTTGGTGAGACGTCGTTGGTGTGACCTCGTTGGTGTGACGTCGTTGGTGAGGCCTCGTTGGTGTGGTGTCGTTGGTGTGGCGTCGTAGGTGAGATGTCGTTGGTGTGGCGTCGTTGGTGAGACGTTGTTGGTGTGGCCTCGTTGGTGAGACGTCGTTGGTGAGACGTCGTTGGTGTGGCGTCGTTGGTGAGGCCTCGTTGGTGAGGCGTCGTTGGTGTGGCGTCGATGGTGTGACGTCGTTGGTGAGACGTCGTTGGTGAGACGTCGTTGGTGTGACGTCGTTGGTGTTGCGTCGTTGGTGTGACGTCGTTGGTGTGACGTCGTTGGTGAGACGTCGTTGGTGTGACCTCGTTGGTGTGACGTCGTTGGTGAGGCCTCGTTGGTGTGGTGTCGTTGGTGAGGCCTCGTAGGTGAGATGTCGTTGGTGTGGCGTCGTTGGTGAGACGTTGTTGGTGTGGCCTCGTAGGTGAGATGTCGTTGGTGAGACGTTGTTGGTGTGACGTCGTTAGTGAGGCCTCGTTGGTGAGACGTCGTTGGTGAGGCCTCGTTGGTGAGGCCTCGTTGGTGAGACGTCGTTGGTGAGACGTTGTTGGTGTGACGTCGTTGGTGAGACGTCGTTGGTGAGGCCTCGTTTGAGGAGGAGCGCTTCAGTTCAGTAGGATGGTTTTGTATCAGATGAACATCTCCACCCTCTAACATTCATACAGTCTCAGCTCCATTTCCTGCTTCCTGTCAGACATCACCAGGTAAATAAAGGTGCCCTCAGTCTCCATTCAGGTGTTTCCTTTAACCTTGACCCAGTTTCTGGACTCTGGTGGAGAAGCTTAGATGTGCGAGTTGCCGTGGAAACGCTGTATCTTAGAGTTTGAGTTGACAGAAGATGAACTGACCACAGGATGTGGTTCCTGAGCTCAGACTCAGATCTTCTGCTGCATCAGGTGAGCTGAGAGGTTCCTCTGGTTCTGACTCCAGCAGGTTTGAGCTGAGTGGAGGAGATCATCTGAAGGAACTTGAGGTTCTGATGAAGAGGAGAAGCTGAGCAGCAGGAAGACTTTGACATGTTCTGGAGCGCTGAGCGTCCTGGATTTACCGTCAGCTGCCAACTGTCAGCAGAAACCACAGAAACACGTTGAGATTCACCTTCAAACTGTTCATGTGTAGAAACGTTTCTAAAACGTCCTTCATACGCTGAGGGGACCTGGTATCAGGCGGTTCTGAGACACAGATTAGAGGTTCTGACTCTCTATCAGATGATCTGGAACAAACATCGAGTTTCACAACGACAGCGTTTCAACACCGAGATCTGAAAACAAACGCATCAGGTTTGTGTTTGTTCTGGAGAAAAACGTTAATGTGTGAAGACAGAAGGCAGAATCAAACCAGATGAAACCTGTTTAACTATGAGAAATTTTCGTTTTACGTATTGAATTTGCTAAAGTTCTGTTCTTCAGTTCAAACGAGTCGCTGACACGTTACCATGACTCTGAATCGACTTGTGAGGTCAGAAGAACGGTTTTCAGCCAAGAGCAGCAGCACTTTGGAATCGTGTTATTAATCAGTGTTTAAATTAATGATATTAAAGAGTGTTGCTTTAGGGCTCCTCTCAGAAAACAAGGCTCCATGTGAGCCGCGGGGAACCTTTTCTCGCTCAGGGGCCAAATGTTTTTAGTAACGTCCTCCGAGAGCCACATTCAGAACGTTAACCAGAGATGTCCACGTTTTTCAAGACAAATGAAAAATTCAAGTATAAAGTTCTAAGTCACAAACATTTTTTATTGAAACATGAAGAAAAAATTAATTCTATTGTGATTTTATTCACATTTAGGTGGTCAACAATATAATAAACATGTCAAATTTAAATGAACTGAACAAAGTGTGTTCAGTAAATCATTGTAGACAAGAGACATAAAGGGTCTGATAATTAAATTAAAAGAAAAATTAAATTTATTTATTTATTCTTTATTACTTCTTGGTCTTGAAAATAAATTTGAGTCCAGCAGAGACAAGAACTGAAAAAAGGCTGAAAAGTATAATAATTTACTGAGTACTTTATTTATTTACTTAGCATTTATTTACTATGTATATGGCCTAATGAATGGAGCTCATCATTAAAGTCAGTGAGGGTTTGTGTTTACTATGAAATGAAATTAAAAGTTAAAAATCCAGCTGTTTTTTACAACATACTGTAAATGTGAAATGGTCAGATTCAAACCGATGATCTTGTTTTTGTTAATTAAAAAAAGTGTGCTCAACTTCTTAAAAAAGACAAAAAACAATTCAGCTGTAAACAAAAATACCAAAACATTAAAAATATATATTTTCTTCAAACACGAATCAAAGTTTGTTCAGCTGAATTTAAGCAGATGATCCCATCAGTCAACAGTTTTATGTTTATATCACAAACATTACAAACGGACTACACAAGGGCCGAGTACGGAGCCCTGTGGGACTCTGTTTCTTTAAGAAGATTTAAGTTTTATGTTTATATTACAAACGGACTACAAAAGAACATAGTATGGAGCCCTGTGGGACTCCGTTTCTTTAAGAAGATTTAAGGTTTATGTTTATATCATAAAATTTACAAACGGACTACAAAAGAACTGAGTATGGAGCCCTGTGGGACTCCGTTTCTTTAAGAAGATTTAAGTTTTCTGTTTATATCACAAACATTACAAAGGGACTGAGTACGGAGCCCTGTGGGACTCCGTTTCTTAAAGAAGATTTAAGGTTTATGTTTATATCACAAAATTTACAAACGGACTACAAAAGAACAGAGTATGGAGCCCTGTGGGACACCGTTTCTTTAAGAAGATTTAAGTTTTATGTTTATATCACAAACATTACAAAGGGACCGAGTACGGAGCCCTGTGGGACTCCGTTTCTTTAAGAAGATTTAAGGTTTATGTTTATATCACAAAATTTACAAACGGACTACAAAAGAACCGAGTATGGAGCCCTGTGGGACACCTTTTCTTTAAGAAGATTTAAGTTTTATGTTTATATCACAAACATTACAAACGGACTACAAAGGGACTGAGTACGGAGCCCTGTGGGACTCCGTTTCTTTAAGAAGATTTAAGTTTTATGTTTATATCACAAACATTACAAAGGGACCGAGTACGGAGCCCTGTGGGACTCCGTTTCTTTAAGAAGATTTAAGGTTTATGTTTATATCACAAAATTTACAAACGGACTACAAAAGAACCGAGTATGGAGCCCTGTGGGACACCTTTTCTTTAAGAAGATTTAAGTTTTATGTTTATATCACAAACATTACAAACGGACTACAAAGGGACTGAGTACGGAGCCCTGTGGGACTCCGTTTCTTTAAGAAGATTTAAGTTTTATGTTTATATCACAAACATTACAAAGGGACCGAGTACGGAGCCCTGTGGGACTCCGTTTCTTTAAGAAGATTTAAGGTTTATGTTTATATCACAAAATTTACAAACGGACTACAAAAGAACCGAGTATGGAGCCCTGTGGGACACCTTTTCTTTAAGAAGATTTAAGTTTTATGTTTATATCACAAACATTACAAACGGACTACAAAGGGACTGAGTACGGAGCCCTGTGGGACACCGTTTCTTTAAGAAGATTTAAGTTTTATGTTTATATCACAAACATTACAAACAGACTACAAAAGAACCGAGTATGGAGCCCTGTGGGACTCCGTTTCTTTAAGAAGATTTACGTTTTATGTTTATATCACAAAATTTACAAACAGACTACAAAAGAACCGAGTATGGAGCCCTGTGGGACTCCGTTTCTTTAAGAAGATTTACTTTAACCCTTTAAGCTGTTTTCATTTTTACTGTAGGTTTTTTATACTTTAGTATCATCAGATGAAATACGATCACCCTGGTTACGCCAACGCACATTTCTCATAGATCATTTTAATATTTAATGGAACCACAGAAATGACTGATACGTTACCGTATAACGTAGATCAGCATCCTGTCTGTCTTTCATGTTTGACATCAGAAATGGAAGTAAACTGTGAAAAAAGTAGGACTCTGAATTCTAATTAAAACTGTTAACATTCAGAAGAATAAAAAATGATGATTATTTTACTGGATGTAGAAATTCATGTCAACAATGAGACGTTTTCTGAGGCTCGAGTAAAACCTGCTGCTGAGAGGACATGGGCCGAGATCAGAACCCTGTGGGATTCCTTTTTACTTCAACAATCAAAACATTTCAGGTCAAAGTTAAATCATTTATTTAAATGCAACTCTAAGCGGTTTGGTCTCTGCACTTTCAGACTGTTAGACTTTAACTCTTCTCTATTTTTATACGTTTTTTCAACTTTATAAAAACCCAGATCAGTGTCACTTATTTAAAATGTAACTTATATTACATTTACGTTTAATTGTTGTTTTGTAAATTTGTCTCATTTTAAATCAAATTTACGACTCAGTCTATCAACACTCTAAAGGAGGAGTTTTGTCTCCGGTGAGTTAAAAACCAATCAACTCTCTGAAGTCGAGACCACGAGGACCGGTTCTGGTTTCTGGGTCTGGTACGTCTCTGACCTGCTGATTTATCTCAAAAACATAAGTTTGATTCTCTTGAAAATGATGATTCTGAAAGTCAGAAGGTAGAAGAGCAGCTGGTGTGAATTAGCATTTAGTAAAGACGAGTTGACGGACTGACATTAAGGATTCACTTTAGAGATTTTCATTAGTGTCTCGGTTGATTTAGTTTTTTCGGTGCCTCTCTATTTGAAACATGAAACCTGTGATCCAGTTCAGACTCCTGGTCTTCCACAGAACGGTTTAAAGGTCAACGTCTCATGAAGGTTCTGTTTTGGGGATTTTATCCTCTAACCCTTGTGATTGGTTGTTGTCTAAAAGGCAGCCGCTGAGACATTTGTCTCATGAAGTTTTCTGTTGTTGTTTGAAACCAGCTGTAAACCGGATTTATAAATAACAGATCGAACCATCTCTTTGTTTTAAATAATTAAAAATGAGCCTCATTTAGTTTAACACTGAGTCAAATTATCCATCTAAAGTGGACCAAGTTCGGATCCCTGTGGGACTCCAAATGTTCCACTTGTGTTGTTTAAATGAAAGAGGTAGTTCTGGACCGGAGCTTAGACCGTCTTCTGGTCCCATCTGACCCCCCTGCTGCTGATGAAACACAATCTGATGAACTCTTCCTTTAAATCATCTAAGATCAGCTGCAGAAAACCGGAAATCTCAGACGGCAGCCAGTACTAACATATTACAAATAAGTACACACAACAACACACGCCTATCTGTATCTATACATGTATATTTATACACACACATTTATATATAGTGTCACACATTTATATATAGTGTATATATATATATATATATATATATATATATATACATATATATATATACAATATGTGTATATATGTATACTTATATATATTAATATACTATATATATATTTATATGTGTATATATATATGTATATATATATATATATTTATATATATACACATAATTTATATATATATGCACATATATAATATATATACATATATAACATATTTATACACACACATATATTATATATTTTATAAATATATATACACACGCATATTTATATATAATATTTATTTATTTATTTATAAAGGGAACTCCCAAGAAGCAGCATTAGCTTATAAAGGGACCCAGACATTAAAAAAATAAAATAAAATAATAAAATAGAAACAAGTACAACAGAATATACATATATATTATATATAAACATACATATGTATATAATTTATATATGTGTGTGTGTATATATATATATATATATATATACGTATATATATATATATATATATATATATATATATATACACACACACATTTATATATTATATATGTATTATTTTAGGCGGCTGCATGGTGGCGCAGTTGGTTAGCACTGTTGCCTCGCAGCAAGGAGGTCGTGGGTTCGCGTCCCGGCTCTGCGGCCTCTCTGCGTGAGTTTGCATGTTCTCCCCGTGCGTGCGTGGGTTTCCTCCGGGTACTCCGGTTTCCTCCCACAGACCAAAGACATGACTGTCAGGCTAATTGGGCTGGTACATTGTCCTTAGGTGTGAGTGGGTGTGTGGTTGTTTGTCTCGTTCGTCTCTGTGTGGCCCTGCGATGGACTGGCGACCTGTCCAGGGTGTCCCCCGCCTCTCGCCCCTTGACCGCTGGAGATAGGCACCAGCTGCCCCGCGACCCTCTGTGGAGGAATAAGCGGCTACAGAAAATGGATGGATTATTTTAGGCTTCGTGTCTTTGTTTGGCAGCAGTGAAGCCCCACCTCTTCCCTCTGAGGGGGCGGGGCTTGGTGAGGCTCAGGAAGTCTCTGATGGTTTCTCATCAGGCAGCCTAATGAGCGCGGTGGCTTCTACTTCCTGTCTGCAGCTCAGAGACCGACAGCTCGTCTTCATCCTGTCACCTGAAGCTGTTTCCACGTCTGGTTGAATGAACGTCTCCGCCTGACCCTGATGATCTGATTGATCAGTGATTGACTATTGATTAGTCCCTCTGGTGGTGCGTTTAAAGACCTGCTGGCTGTGTTCAGGGACCTTCTGTTCTCTGCTGTGATGGAAACCTTGCTGAGTCATGTTGTGTTGTCTGATGTTTCCAGAGTGTTTCCAGCTGACAGGTCAGACGTCATCACCTGACCTGGTTCTGCTGAGTCTCAGTGGAAATCCTCCCAGAAACACCTCAGAGAAACCATGTGATGACATAGATGTTTTCAGTAGGGACACTAAGATCATGTACTAGTACTTCATGGATGGAGCTACATCAGAGCTACCCTGTGGGTCCAGGGTCCAGGACCCCCTTGTAAAAGAGATTCTGACTCTCAACGGGACTTTCCTGGTTAAATAAATGAAACGACCAGCTCTGGTTTCTACCTGATTCAGCTTCTGACCAGATGACCAGGCTGAAGCATTCTCACCTGGTTTCCATCAGCGTTGTCATGGTAACAGCTTCAGTTTCAGAAGAAAACCAGACTCTGACCTGTTTCAGGTCTTATCAGGTTTCTGAGAGACGAAGAGCGACTGCTGCATCTGTTCAACACACACACACACACACACACACACACACACACACACACACACACAACACACGCCCACGCTGAACCACACATGAACACACACCTGTCAGTTAATGAGCCACAGTCAGAACTCAACAGCAGCTGAGGAAAACACACACACACACACACTCAGAGGACCTGTATAACCTGCCGTTTCCTCCACCCCCCTCAGAGGCCCTGAAGATCTCAGACCCTCAGCTGTGTTACATCCTGGACGGGTTCCTGGGACTCTACGGTCTCATCATCACCGGCATGTTCATCAAGGAGAAGGTGGGTCTGGGTCTGGGTCTGGTCTGGGTCTGGGTCTGGTCTGGTCTGGGTCTGGGTCTGGTCTGGGTCTGGGTCTGGTCTGGTCTGGGTCTGGGTCTGGTCTGGGTCTGGGTCTGGGTCTGGGTCTGGGTCTGGTCTGGGTCTGAAAACCATTTGAGATGATTTGATCACATCACAACACTCGACTGGACTCTGGACTGGATTATGGATTAGACTCTGGATTATAGTCTGTACTGGACTCTAGACCGGGCTTTGGACTGGAATCTTTAATAAACTCAGGATTAGACTCTGGACTGGACTCTGGATTAGACTCTGGATTGTAGTCAGATTTAGACTCTGGATTGGAGTCAGAGTTAGATCTGGACTGGACTCTGGATTGGAGTCTGGATTGGAGTCAGAGTTAGATCTGGATTGGAGTCAGAGTTAGATCTGGACTGGACTCTGGATTGGAGTCAGAATTAGATCTGGACTGGACTCTGGATTGGAGCCAGAGTTAGATCTGGACTGGACTCTGGATTGGAGTCAGAGTTAGATCTGGACTGGACTCTGGATTGAGCCAGAGTTAGATCTGGACTGGACTCTGGATTGGAGTCAGAGTTAGATCTGGACTGGAGTCTGGATTGGAGTCAGACTTAGATCTGGACTGGACTCTGGACTGGACTCTGGATTGGAGCCAGAGTTAGATCTGGACTGGACTCTGGATTGGACTTTGGATTGGAGTCAGAGTTAGATCTGGACTGGACTCTGGATTGGAGTCTGGATTGGAGCCAGAGTTAGATCTGGACTGGACTCTGGATTGGAGCCAGAGTTAGATCTGGACTGGACTCTGGACTGGAGTCTGGATTGGAGTCAGAGTTAGATCTGGACTGGACTCTGGACTGGATTCTGGATTGGAGTCAGAGTTAGATCTGGACTGGACTCTGGATTGGAGTCAGATTTAGATCTGGACTGGACTCTGGATGGTCATCTGGATTCCTGAGTCCTGACTCTGGTCTCGGTGGTCAGGTCAGGACTGGTCTCTTTGCAGGACATTCTATTCTTCACTAGTTTTGGGGAACTTGTTGAACCAAACCAGAGAGAGTACTAGAGTTCTGGGTCTGGGGGTAGGACTGGTTCTAGATCCTGACTAGAGGACTGGTCACACAGGACTCGGGGTTTTAATGAACCCAGTTGTTGCTCTTTAACTTTTACTAACCGTGTCGTCTTCTTCTAAATCTTCTTCAGTTCTTCAGAACCAAACTGAAGGTAACCGAGGAGAGCCCCTATTCTGTAAGTCACATGACAGGAAGTTCTAGGTGATGATGATGATGATGGTGATGTGATGATGGTGATGATCAGAAGGTGTTTTCCTCTCAGGAGCTGAGGGGTCAGGGTGCTGATGGAGGTTATGCTCCGCTGATGGCCAACGCTGAGAGAGGAAGAGTAAGTTCATCTTCATCCAACAAGTCGGAGGATTTCAAAGAGACCATGTAGAACCCAACAGAACCTGAAGAACATCAAAGAAACAGAAACCAGAACCCTGAAGAAGAGTCCAGGTTTCTTGTAGGAGGGGGGGGGGGGGGTTCAGGCTCCTTGTTGAAGCTGAGACTTGAAAGTCCAAGGGGGTCCTTCCCAAGGCTTTTGATGGGAACTTTGGTAGCTCAGGTAACCTCAGAGTCCACGCTGGCAGCCGTCACCTTGGCTCTCAGGGGGGTGAAGTGGGGGTGGTCTGGTCTCACTCAGGTCTCTGGAAAACTCTGAGCTTGTTTCAAAATGGTGGTTTTTAGAATCATGAAGTTCTGTCTGGTAAAAAGATCTTCCTCTGAGGCGGGGTGCTGTAAAAACTGTAAAATGTTAAAAACAAGAAGTCCAACAGAAACCCGACGGAACCTTCAGGAACAAACCTATAATCTGTTTTATAACTTAACCAGATCCATGTAGTTCCATCAGTTCTTCTGACCCATTCTCTGTGTTCTTACAGAACCGCAGGCAGAATGACGACAGCACGTACACGGTATTGTTTGTTTTGGAATCTGAATCCAGCAGAACTCTGATCCTCTTTGGGTTTGATCACATCTGATGTGTTTTTGTGAATTTAGGGTCTTCAGAAACGGACGGAAGGAACCTACCGAGAACTTCCTGTCAAACGGGAGGTGAGTAAAGATCCAGTTCCAAAACGTAGGATTCCTAAACGCCTGTCGTCTAAATGTCTGATTTCTAAATGTCTGATTTTTGTTGATGAATGTTGATGTTTTTGTTGATGAATGTTAATGTTTTAGTTGATGAATGTTAATGTTTTTGTTGATGAATGTTGATGTTTTAGTTGATGAATGTTAATGTTTTAGTTGATGAATGTTAATGTTTTTGTTGATGAATGTTGATGTTTTTGTTGATGAATGTTGATGTTTTCGTTGATGAATGTTGATGTTTTTGTTGATGAATGTTGATGTTTTTGTTGATGAATGTTGATGTTTTCGTTGATTTGTTGATGTTTTTGTTGATGAATGTTGATGTTTTTGTCGATGAATGTTGATGTTTTTGTCGATGAATGTTGATGTTTTCGTTGATTTGTTGATGTTTTTGTTGATGAATGTTGATGTTTTTATTGATGAATGTTGATGTTTTTGTTGATGAATGTTGATGTTTTTGTCGATGAATGTTGATGTTTTTGTTGATGAATGTTGATGTTTTCGTTGATTTGTTGATGTTTTTGTTGATGAATATTGATGTTTTTATTGATGAATGTTGATGTTTTCGTTGATTTGTTGATGTTTTTGTTGATGAATGTTGATGTTTTTGTTGATGAATGTTGATGTTTTTGTTGATGAATGTTGATGTTTTTGTTGATGAATGTTGATGTTTTTGTTGATGAATGTTGATGTTTTTGTTGATGAATGTTGATGTTTTTATTGATGAATGTTGATGTTTTCGTTGATTTGTTGATGTTTTTGTTGATGAATGTTGATGTTTTTGTTGATGAATGTTGATGTTTTTGTTGATGAATGTTGATGTTTTAGTTGATGAATGTTGATGTTTTTGTTGATTTGTTGATGTTTTTGTTGATGAATGTTAATGTTTTTATTGAGGAATGTTGATGTTTTTGTTGATGAATGTTGATGTTTTAGTCGATGAATGTTGATGTTTTTGTTGATGAATGTTGATGTTTTCGTTGATTTGTTGATGTTTTTGTTGATGAATGTTGATGTTTTTATTGATGAATGTTGATGTTTTTGTTGATGAATGTTGATGTTTTAGTTGATGAATGTTGATGTTTTTGTTGATGAATGTTGATGTTTTTGTTGATGAATGTTGATGTTTTTGTTGATGAATGTTGATGTTTTCGTTGATGAATGTTGATGTTTTTGTTGATGAATGTTGATGTTTTTGTTGATGAATGTTGATGTTTTCGTTGATTTGTTGATGTTTTTGTTGATGAATGTTGATGTTTTTATTGATGAATGTTGATGTTTTTGTTGATGAATGTTGATGTTTTCGTTGATTTGTTGATGTTTTTGTTGATGAATGTTAATGTTTTATTTGATGAATGTTGATGTTTTTGTTGATGAATGTTGATGTTTTAGTTGATGAATGTTGATGTTTTTGTTGTTGAATGTTGATGTTTTCATTGATTTGTTGATGTTTTTGTTGATGAATGTTGATGTTTTTGTTGATGAATGTTGATGTTTTTGTTGATGAATGTTGATGTTTTAGTTGATGAATGTTGATGTTTTTGTTGATTTGTTGATGTTTTTGTTGATGAATGTTAATGTTTTTATTGAGGAATGTTGATGTTTTTGTTGATGAATGTTAATGTTTTAGTTGATGAAGGTTGATGTTTTTGTTGATGAATGTTAATGTTTTAGTTGATGAATGTTGATGTTTTTGTTGATGAATGTTGATGTTTTCGTTGATTTGTTGATGTTTTTGTTGATGAATGTTGATGTTTTTATTGATGAATGTTGATGTTTTTATTGATGAATGTTGATGTTTTCGTTGATTTGTTGATGTTTTTGTTGATGAATGTTAATGTTTTATTTGATGAATGTTGATGTTTTTGTTGATGAATGTTGATGTTTTAGTTGATGAATGTTGATGTTTTTGTTGTTGAATGTTGATGTTTTCATTGATTTGTTGATGTTTTTGTTGATGAATGTTGATGTTTTTGTTGATGAATGTTGATGTTTTTGTTGATGAATGTTGATGTTTTAGTTGATGAATGTTGATGTTTTTGTTGATTTGTTGATGTTTTTGTTGATGAATGTTAATGTTTTTATTGAGGAATGTTGATGTTTTTGTTGATGAATGTTAATGTTTTAGTTGATGAAGGTTGATGTTTTTGTTGATGAATGTTAATGTTTTAGTTGATGAATGTTGATGTTTTTGTTGATGAATGTTGATGTTTTCGTTGATTTGTTGATGTTTTTGTTGATGAATGTTGATGTTTTTATTGATGAATGTTGATGTTTTTATTGATGAATGTTGATGTTTTCGTTGATTTGTTGATGTTTTTGTTGATGAATGTTAATGTTTTATTTGATGAATGTTGATGTTTTTGTTGATGAATGTTGATGTTTTAGTTGATGAATGTTGATGTTTTTGTTGTTGAATGTTGATGTTTTCATTGATTTGTTGATGTTTTTGTTGATGAATGTTGATGTTTTTGTTGATGAATGTTGATGTTTTTGTTGATGAATGTTGATGTTTTAGTTGATGAATGTTGATGTTTTTGTTGATTTGTTGATGTTTTTGTTGATGAATGTTAATGTTTTTATTGAGGAATGTTGATGTTTTTGTTGATGAATGTTAATGTTTTAGTTGATGAAGGTTGATGTTTTTGTTGATGAATGTTAATGTTTTAGTTGATGAATGTTGATGTTTTTGTTGATGAATGTTGATGTTTTCGTTGATTTGTTGATGTTTTTGTTGATGAATGTTGATGTTTTTATTGATGAATGTTGATGTTTTTATTGATGAATGTTGATGTTTTCGTTGATTTGTTGATGTTTTTGTTGATGAATGTTAATGTTTTATTTGATGAATGTTGATGTTTTTGTTGATGAATGTTGATGTTTTAGTTGATGAATGTTGATGTTTTTGTTGTTGAATGTTGATGTTTTTGTTGATGAATGTTGATGTTTTTGTTGATGAATGTTGATGTTTTTGTTGATGAATGTTGATGTTTTAGTTGATGAATGTTGATGTTTTTGTTGATTTGTTGATGTTTTTGTTGATGAATGTTAATGTTTTTATTGAGGAATGTTGATGTTTTTGTTGATGAATGTTAATGTTTTAGTTGATGAATGTTGATGTTTTTGTTGATGAATGTTGATGTTTTTGTTGATGAATGTTGATGTTTTTGTTGATGAATGTTGATGTTTTCGTTGATTTGTTGATGTTTTTGTTGATGAATGTTGATGTTTTTATTGATGAATGTTGATGTTTTTGTTGATGAATGTTGATGTTTTAGTTGATGAATGTTGATGTTTTTGTTGATGAATGTTGATATTTTTGTTGATGAATGTTGATGTTTTCGTTGATTTGTTGATGTTTTTGTTGATGAATGTTGATGTTTTTGTTGATGAATGTTGATGTTTTTGTTGATGAATGTTGATGTTTTTGTTGATAAATGTTGATGTTTTCGTTGGTTTGTTGATGTTTTTGTTGATGAATGTTGATGTTTTTATTGATGAATGTTGATGTTTTTGATGATGAATGTTGATGTTTTTGTTGATGAATGTTAATGTTTTAATTGATGAATGTTGATGTTTTTGTTGATGAATGTTGATGTTTTAGTTGATGAATGTTGATGTTTTTGTTGATGTTTTAGTTGATGAATGTTGATGTTTTTGTCGATGAATGTTGATGTTTTTGTTGATGAATGTTAATGTTTTAGTTGATGAATGTTAATGTTTTTGTTGATGAATGTTAATGTTTTTGTTGATGAATGTTGATGTTTTTGTTTATGTTTTAGTTGATGAATGTTGATGTTTTTGTTGATGAATGTTAATGTTTTAGTTGATGAATGTTGATGTTTTTGTTTATGTTTTAGTTGATGAATGTTGATGTTTTTGTTGATGAATGTTAATGTTTTAGTTGATGAATGTTAATGTTTTTGTTGATGAATGTTAATGTTTTAGTTGATTAATGTTGATGTTTTTGTTGATGAATGTTGATGTTTTTGTTGATGAATGTTGATGTTTTTGTCGATGAATGTTGATATTTTTGTTGATTTGTTGATGTTTTTGTTGATGAATGTTGATTTTTTTTTTGATTTGTTGATGTTTTTGTTGATGAATGTTGATGTTTTTGTTGATGAATGTTGATATTTTTGTTGATTTGTTGATGTTTTTGTTGATGAATGTTGATATTTTTGTTGATTTGTTGATGTTTTTGTTGATGAATGTTGATATTTTTGTTGATTTGTTGATGTTTTTGTTGATGTTTTCACAGCGTCCAAAGAAAGGAGAGCAGATTTACCAGGTGAGAATAACAAGCTCCACCCACTTATTGATTACCTGATTAACTGATTCTGATCAATGACTTGTTGATTCTCTTATCAAATAATCTATTAATTACCTGATTGATTAATCAACTGATGCAATAATTGATCAACTGATTAACTGATTGATTTCCTGTCTTTAGGGTCTGAGTTCAGCCACCAGAGACACCTATGATGCCCTGCAGCTCCAACCACTTCCTGGTCACTAACCAACTAATGGATTATGTAGCTAGTGTGTTGACCAGTTAACAGGTTAACAAGCTAATGGGTTAACTATCTTCTAACGGGTTAACCAGCTGACAGACTAATGGGCTAACGGAGTAACAGGTTAATGGGCTAAAGGGTTAAAAGGCTAAGAGGCTAATGGGTTAAAGAGCTAACAGGTTAATGGACTAACAGGCTATCGGGCTAACAGGTTTATGGGATAGCAGGCTAATGGGCTAACAATTTACAGGGTTAACAAGCAAATGGGTATTAAGCTAATGAGTTAATGGTCTAATGAGTAATGAGCTAAGAGGCTAATAGGTAAACAGGTTAATGAGCCATTGGGATAATGAGCTAACAGGTTAATGAGCTCGTGCTAACGGGTTATTGAGCTAACTGGCTAATGGGCTAACATTTTAATGGGCTAACAAGTTATTGATCTAGCAGACCAATGAGCTAACGGGCTAACCAGTTGTTTCCAGATGTTTTATGGGATGACTACAGACTGGAAGCGGTCTGATTTTATTACAGAAGTTTGTAAGTTTTGTCTGAAAACATCCATATGTTAAAGTTTTTTGTTTAAATCTGACCAGAAATCATTTTTTGTTCTAAAATATAAACATGAATCTAAATGTGTGAAATCAGTCAAATTCTCTCAAATTTGTGATGTTTTGATTTTTAAGATGCTTTTATGGATGAGCTTTCAGGATGAAGAAGAAATGTTTTCAGCTCCTTTAATTAAATACCAGTGATTTATTTCAGTGTTTCTTTATTATTAAATGTATTTGACATCAACAAACCAGAGCAGGTTTTAAAGTGACTTCAGGGTAATAAATTATTGATTATCTGTCTTATAAAGTACTGTAAATATAAAAGAAATACGTCATTTTTATGTGGGAAAGTTTTGTTTTACTTGAAATAATTTAAAATGTTTTTTAATGAATCAGGTTCTGAAAAAGATTTTAGCTGTTTTTTCTTTTTGTTTTTGTACCAGAAACTGAATTAAAGGCTAATTAGATTCATCATTATAAATATTTTTCATTATTCTACAGAAGGTATAGATTTTTATTCATTTGGGGAAGTTGAACAGATCCAGATGAAAAACCATTTCAAATAAATTCATAAAACCAGTTTCAATTAACTCTGGTTTAAAGATCTGAAATGAGACACAAATTACAAAAAGTTCAAATAAATTGAAATCTGGTGCATTATTTTGAAATTATTTTCAAAATAAAAGTGATTATTTGCTGTTTTGATCTTATTTATTTCTCAGCTCTGTGATGGGTGTTGATGTTGAGCTGAAGGTTTAAACCTGGTAAATTAGGGGGTTTTAGACGTTTATGTAATACTGAACCATTTGGGCTTCCGTACTTGAGGCTCTTGGAGTCGCTGCAGCTTTAGGATTTAGTTTGTGAATAAAAATCAGATTTTCTTTGTGTTGTTTACCTTTATGAGCTTTTGCATCGTGTAGTTTTTGAGCTGAAATGAATCTGTTGAGTCTTTTTGAAGTTTTCCTGAGAATTTCTGCTGTTTTTGTTTGAATTTAACAGTCATGTTTGCTTTGTTACAGCTTGTATCTGATAATCAAATCAAATGTTATCAATAAATGTTGTTGCTTTTAAACGTAAACGAGATGACTCATTCCTGCCACCTGGTGGACAAAAGTCAAAGTAACCTAAATGTTTAGGACCTGCAGCATCATGTATCTAGTCTTTAATGAAGTTTACATGTCAGAACCACACAAAGTTTAAGGTTCTTGTCCTGACAGACACAGAGTTCTAGATCTTCACTAGAACGTTGATTCGTCTTTATTAGGATTTAAAGACTGAAAACAAAATCACCTTCCTCCACTTATCCGGGTCATGAGGTCAGGAATCCCAGATCCTCCTCCATCAGCTCCTCCTAAACTCCTCCAGGGTCCATGTCCTCGGCCCTCTGCATCAACAGAGAGGAGGAGCTGGTTGGGTTAGAGGTCTCAGCTAGTAACTAGTTTATCTAACTAACGATGATGCAGTCTTCAATCAGTCACCAGAAACCAACTAGTTCCAGTCTGTCGAAACCATCAAACATGCTATAGGTTAGCAGGGCCCGGGCCCAGGTCTACAGGGCTTCATAGGCCCCGCCCACCACCTGAAACACCTCCTCCTACTGCACTTTGACCAGGACCCCTTAACCTGATGATGGGCCCCAGGGTGGAGGACCTGAGACCTGGTGGAGGACCTGAGACCTGCTGGAGGACCTGAGACCTGGTGGAGGACCTGAGACCTGCTGGAGGATCTGAGACCTGGTGGAGGACCTGAGACCTGGTGGAGGACCTGAGACCTGCTGGAGGACCTGAGACCTGCTGGAGGATCTGAGACCTGGTGGAGGATCTGAGACCTGGTGGATGACCTGAGACCTGGTGGAGGACCTGAGACCTGCTGGAGGATCTGAGACCTGGTGGAGGACCTGAGACCTGGTGGCGGACCTGAGACCTGCTGGAGGACCTGAGACCTGCTGGAGGACCTGAGACCTGCTGGAGGATCTGAGACCTGGTGGAGGACCTGAGACCTGGTGGAGGACCTGATAGAGGACCTGAGACCTGGTGGAGGACCTGAGACCTGCTGGGGGATCTGAGACCTGCTGGAGGACCTGAGACCTGGTGGAGGACCTGATAGAGGACCTGAGACCTGGTGGAGGACCTGAGACCTGGTGGAGGACCTGATAGAGGAATTGTGACCTGGTGGAGGACCTGAGACCTGGTGGAGGACCTGAGACCTGCTGGAGGACCTGAGACCTGGTGGAGGACCTGAGACCTGGTGGAGGACCTGTGACCTGGTGGAGGACCTGTGACCTGGTGGAGGACCTGATAGAGGAATTGTGACCTGGTGGAGGACCTGATGGAGGACCTGAGACCTGATGGAGGACCTGTGACCTGATGGAGGACCTGTGACCTGGTGGAGGACCTGATTCCCGATCAGAACCGAGTCACGTGGGGGATTTTCTTCCTGACTGGTTGTAGTTCCAGCAGGTTTTGGCTAATGACGTCATCTCTATAGATAGCAGCGCAGATGAAAGAGCTGACCTGTCAGCAGTGACCTCTGACCTGTCATGTGACGTCATTTATAAACAAATCGGACTCGTATTTTACTGAAGTCGTTTTGAAACCAATAGATGAGCTTTGGCTGTAACTAACGCGAGATCTCGGAAGCATCGCGAGACCAACAAGCTGAGCAGCAGTCTGCGGCGCTCCGAGCTCTCTGTCCGGTCTGTTTTTCTGTAAATATCCGGTAACTGTCCGGTTAAGTCGACTGCATGTGAATTAATACCGAACCGGAAACGCGTTGGTTCATTTCTCGTGAGACCGGAAGGAGACATGGAGGCTGCTGAAGGTAAAACGCGTCATTCTGGAGCTAAAGATGCTAACGGCAGGTGTAAACACACTAACGGGTTTCTACCGGGACAGGTATCAGCGCCCCCACCCCCACCCCCACCGAGGACATGAACGGGACCGGAACCCTAATGGACCTCCTGGACGAACCCTTCCCGGACGTGGGCACGTATGAGGACTTCCACACGATCGACTGGCTGCGGGAGAAGTCCCGAGACACGGACCGCCACCGGAAGGTCTGGGGGGTCTGCTGAGGGTCTGGGGGGTCTGCTGAAGGTCTGCTGAGGGTCTGGGGGGTCTGCTGAGGGTCTGGGGGGTCTGCTGAGGGTCTGGGGGGTCTGCTGAAGGTCTGCTGAGGGTCTGGGGGGTCTGCTGAAGGTCTGCTGAGGTCTGCTGAGGGTCCGGGGGGTCTGCTGAAGGTCTGCTGAGGGTCTGGGGGGTCTGCTGAAGGTCTGCTGAGGGTCCGGGGGGTCTGCTGAGGGTCTGGGGGGTCTGCTGAGGGTCTGGGGGGTCTGCTGAGGGTCTGGGGGGTCTGCTGAGGGTCTGGGGGGTCTGCTGAAGGTCTGCTGAGGGTCTGGGGGGTCTGCTGAAGGTCTGCTGAAGGTCTGCTGAGGGTCTGGGGGGTCTGCTGAGGGTCTGGGGGGTCTGCTGAGGGTCTGGGGGGTCTGCTGAGGGTCCGGGGGGTCTGCTGAAGGTCTGCTGAGGGTCTGGGGGGTCTGCTGAAGGTCTGCTGAAGGTCTGCGGAGGGTCCGGGGGGTCTGCTGAAGGTCTGCTGAGGGTCTGGGGGGTCTGCTGAGGGTCTGCTGAGGGTCTGGGGGGTCTGCTGAGGGTCTGCTGAAGGTCTGCTGAGGGTCCGGGGGGTCTGCTGAAGGTCTGCTGAGGGTCTGGGGGATCTGCTGAGGGTCTGGGGGGTCTGCTGAGGGTCCGAGGGGACTGCTGAGGGTCTGGGAGGACGTCTGGGGGTCTCTGCTGTGGACCTGGGGGTCTGGTCATACCTGGTGCAGGTGGGGGGCTCTGCCACAGGTCTGGGTTCTGCTACAGTTGTAAGGGGGCTGGGGGGACTGCTGCAGGTCTGGGGGTCATCTGGAGGTCTCTGCTACAGGTTTTGGGTCTGCTACAGGTCAAGGTGTCTCACTTCCTGTTTGTCCTCCAGATCACCAGCAGGAGCAAAGAGTCCATCTGGGAGCTGATCAAGTCGTTGCTGGACGCCTGGTCTGGATGGGTGGTGATGCTTCTGATCGGCCTGCTGTCAGGTCAGTCCAGGTCCAGGTCCATATTTAGATCAAGATTTATTTTGTTAAACCCAGACTGAACTTTTATTTTATTAAATCTAGTTTAAACTTTTATTTTGTTAAATCCAGTTTAAACTTTTATTTTGTTGAATCCAGTCTGAACCTTTATTTTGTTGAATCCATTCTGAACTTTTATTTTGTTAAATCCAGTTTAAACTTTTATTTTGTTGAATCCAGTCTGAACCTTTATTTTGTTGAATCCAGTCTGAACTTTTATTTTGTTGAATCCATTCTGAACCTTTATTTTGTTAAATCCATTCTCAACTTTTATTTTGTTAAATCCAGTTTAAACTTTTATTTTGTTGAATCCAGTCTGAACCTTTATTTTGTTGAATCCAGTCTGAACCTTTATTTTGTTAAATCCAGTCTGAACCTTTACTTTGTTAAATCCAGTCTGAACCTTTACTTTGTTAAATCAAGTCTGAACCTTTATTTTGTTACATCCAGTCTGAACCTTTATTTTGTTAAATCCAGTCTGAACCTTTATTTTGTTAAATCCAGTCTTAACCTTTATTTTGTTAAATCCAGTCTGAACCTTTATTTTGTTAAATCCAGTCTGAACCTTTATTTTGTTGAATCCAGTCTGAACCTTTATTTTGTTACATCCAGTCTGAAGCTTTACTTTGTTAAATCCAGTCTGAACCTTTATTTTGTTACATCCAGTCTGAACCTTTACTTTGTTAAATCCAGTCTGAACCTTTATTTTGTTAAATCCAGTCTGAACCTTTACTTTGTTGAATCCAGTCTGAACCTTTATTTTGTTAAATCCAGTCTGAACTTTTATTTTGTTACATCCAGTCTGAAACTTTATTTTGTTAAATCCAGTCTGAACCTTTACTTTGTCAAATCCAGTCTGAACCTTTATTTTGTTAAATCCAGTCTGAACCTTTATTTTGTTGAATCCAGTCTGAACCTTTATTTTGTTGAATCCAGTCTGAACCTTTATTTTGTTAAATCCAGTCTGATCTTTTTTTTAGTTAAATCCATTCTGAACCTTTATTTTGTTAAATCCAGTCTGAACCTTTATTTTGTTACATCCAGTCTGAACCTTTATTTTGTTAAATCCAGTTTGAACCTTTATTTTGTTAAATCCAGTCTGATCTTTTTTTTAGTTAAATCCAGTCTGAACCTTTATTTTGTTAAATCCAGTCTGAACCTTTATTTTGTTAAATCCAGTCTGAACCTTTACTTTGTTAAATCCAGTCTGAACCTTTACTTTGTTAAATCCAGTCTGAACCTTTATTTTGTTGAATCCAGTCTGAACCTTTACTTTGTTAAATCCAGTCTTAACCTTTATTTTCTTAAATCCAGTCTGAACCTTTATTTTGTTGAATCCAGTCTGAACCTTTATTTAGGTGAATCCAGTCTGAACCTTTATTTTGTTAAATCCAGTCTGAACCTTTATTTTTTTTAATCCAGTCTGAACTTTTATTTTGTTACATCCAGTCTGAACCTTTATTTTGTTAAATCCAGTCTGAACCTTTATTTTGTTAAATCCAGTCTGAACCTTTATTTTGTTAAATCCAGTCCTAACCTTTATTTTGTTAAATCCAGTCTGAACCTTTATTTTGTTAAATCCAGTCTGAACCTTTACTTTGTTAAATCCAGTCTGAACCTTTATTTTGTTAAATCCAGTCTGAACCTTTATTTTGTTAAATCCAGTCTGAACCTTTATTTTGTTACATCCAGTCTGAACCTTTATTTTGTTAAATCCAGTCTGAACATTTATTTTGTTAAATCCAGTCTGAACATTTATTTTGTTAAATCCAGTCTGAACCTTTATTTTGTTAAATCCAGTCTGAACCTTTATTTTGTTACATCCAGTCTGAACCTTTATTTTGTTAAATCCAGTCTGAACCTTTATTTTGTTAAATCCAGTCTGAACCTTTATTTTGTTACATCCAGTCTGAACCTTTATTTTGTTACATCCAGTCTGAACCTTTACTTTGTTAAATCCAGTCTGAACCTTTATTTTGTTAAATCCAGTCTGAACCTTTATTTTGTTAAATCCAGTCTTAACCTTTATTTTGTTAAATCCAGGCTGAACCTTTACTTTGTTAAATCCAGGCTGAACCTTTATTTTGTTAAATCCAGTTTGAACCTTTATTTTGTCAAATCCAGTCTGAACCTTTACTTTGTTAAATCCAGTTTGAACCTTTATTTTGTTAAATCCAGTCTGAACCTTTATTTTGTTAAATCCAGTCTGAACCTTTATTTTGTTAAATCCAGTCTGAACCTTTATTTTGTTAAATCCAGTCTGAACCTTTATTTTGTTAAATCCAGTCTGAACCTTTATTTTGTTAAATCCAGTCTGAACCTTTATTTTGTTAAATCCAGTCTGAACCTTTATTTTGTTA
>SSNR01000385.1:393180-403879 GCA_006937965.1 Callopanchax toddi
TGACCCGGTTCTGGACTGAGACTTGGTTCTGGACCGTGACCCAGTCCTAGACCCTGACCTGGTTCTAGAGCTGGACCGTGACCCGGTTCTGGACTGAGACTTGGTTCTGGACCGTGACCCAGTCCTAGACCCTGACCTGATTCTAGAGCTGGACCGTGACCCGGTTCTGGACTGAGACTTGGTTCTGGACCGTGACCCAGTCCTAGACCCTGACCTGATTCTAGAGCTGGACCGTGACCCTGTTCTGGACTGAGACTTGGTTCTGGACCGTGACCCAGTCCTAGACCCTGACCTGGTTCTAGAGCTGGACCGTGACCTGGTTCTGGACTGAGACTTGGTTCTGGACCGTGACCCAGTCCTAGACCCTGACCTGGTTCTAGAGCTGGATTATGACTGGACTCTCTCCTGCAGGTGTTGTCTGCGGCGGCGGCGGCCGGCGTGTCGGTGGCCTTCGGCGCGCCCATCGGAGGAGTTCTGTTCAGCTTGGAGGAGGTTGGTTCTGAGCTGGTCCTGTCTGGTTCTGGTTCTGGTTCTGGTGATACTCTGTGAGAACTGTGGCGTCTGTCCTACAGGTCAGTTATTATTTCCCTCTGAAGACGCTGTGGCGGTCGTTCTTCGCGGCGCTGGTGGCTGCCTTCACGCTGCGCTCCATCAACCCGTTTGGGAACAGCCGTCTGGTCCTGTTCTACGTGGAGTACCACACTCCCTGGTACATGGCCGAGCTGGTCCCCTTCATCCTGCTGGGTGTATTCGGGGGGCTTTGGGGGACCCTGTTCATCCGAGCCAACATCGCCTGGTGCCGACGAAGGAAGACCACTCAGCTGGGGAAGTATCCGGTCCTGGAGGTCATTGCGGTGACCGGGATCACGGCGGTTCTGGCGTATCCCAACCCGTACACCCGCCGCAGCACCAGTGAGCTGATCTCAGAGCTCTTTAACGACTGCGGGGCGCTCGAGTCGTCGCAGCTCTGCGACTATGTGAACAACCCCAACATGAGCCGACCTGTCGACGACATCCCGGACCGACCTGCCGGGCCTGGCGTCTACAACGCCCTGTGGCAGCTCGCCCTTGCTCTCATCTTCAAGATCGTCATCACCATCTTCACCTTTGGCATGAAGGTCAGGACCTTGGTGGACCCAGACCGGTTCTAGTGGTGGTTGTTGAGAATGAACCGCGTGTAGAGGAAACGCCATGTCAGGTGTAACAGGTGTTGGTTGTTCCTTCCCAGATCCCGTCGGGTCTCTTCATCCCCAGCATGGCGGTGGGAGCGATCGCTGGGCGGATCGTTGGGATCGCCGTGGAGCAGATGGCCTACCACCACCATGACTGGATCATCTTTAAGAACTGGTGCCGGCCTGGCGCTGACTGCGTCACGCCTGGACTCTACGCCATGGTGGGAGCTGCCGCCTGTCTGGGTGAGCGAGTCGGACGGAGCGCTGACGTGTTTCTGCGTCCTGTTGGGTTCTGACTCATCTTAGTGCGTTGGTCCTGTAGGTGGTGTGACCCGGATGACCGTGTCTCTGGTGGTGATCATGTTTGAGCTGACCGGGGGGTTGGAGTACATCGTCCCGCTCATGGCCGCCGCCGTCACCAGTAAGTGGGTCGCTGACGCGTTTGGGAAGGAGGGGATCTACGAGTCCCACATCCAGCTCAACGGCTACCCCTACCTGGACGTACGGGACGAGTTTACCCACCGAACCCTGGCCACCGACGTGATGAGGCCGCGCCGGAACGACCCGCCTCTGGCTGTCCTCACCCAGGACAGCACCACGGTGGAGGACGTGGAGACGCTCATCAAAGACACAGATTATAACGGGTTCCCCGTGGTCGTGTCCCGGGAATCGGAGAGGCTCATCGGCTTCGTCCAGCGCCGCGACCTCACGCTTGCTATCAGTAAGTCCTAACTAAAGTGTTTCAGGATCTGAGACAGCCTAATCGTCCTCCTTCCTGTCCGTCCTCAGAGAACGCCCGTCAGAAGCAGGACGGCGTAGTGAGCAGCTCCGTCGTCTACTTCACCGAGGACGCTCCGCAGCTTCCCGCCAGCAACCCTCAGCCGCTCAAGCTGCGCCGCATCCTGAACCTCAGCCCCTTCACCGTCACAGACCACACCCCCATGGAGACCGTGGTGGACATTTTTCGCAAACTGGGCCTCCGCCAGTGCCTGGTGACCAGGAGCGGGTAAGGACTCAAACTCCACGTCTCCAGTAGACCACCAGGTGTGTGGATCAGGTTTAATGGTGTCCGTGTCTCCGCAGGCGTCTCCTGGGCATCATCACTAAGAAGGACGTCCTGAGACACATGGCCCAGATGATGAACCAGGATCCAGAGTCCATCATGTTTAACTGAGCTCACTGTAAAAACACCTGCTGTAAGCCCCGCCCCCATCCCCTGTACTCACCAGTGTTGTTTATTAGTAACAGCTGATAAAAACCAGAGAGAAGACCAGGTTCCAGACTGAAACCCTGAGGAGGACCTGGAGGTCAGTTCTGGGACCAGTTTAGGACATGGAGTCCACCCCCCGATAGGTGAAAGGTCACCTGACTGGAGCTATTTTTGCACATGTTGTTTGTTTTTGGTGTTGCTGCCATATTTATTTGCCATGGTTGGATGTGAAGCGCCTGAGCCCTGACGTAGACCTGATGTAGTCTGAGACCTGACGTAGACCTGATGTAGTCTGAGACCTGACGTAGACCTGATGTAGTCTGAGACCTGACGTAGACCTGACGCAGTCTGAGACCTGACATAGACCTGATGTAGTCTGAGACCTGATGTAGTCTGAGACCTGACGTAGACCTGATGTAGTCTGAGACCTGATGTAGTCTGAGACCTGACGTAGACCTGATGTAGTCTGAGACCTGACGTAGACCTGATGCAGTCTGAGACCTGACGTAGACCTGATGTAGTCTGAGACCTGACGTAGACCTGACGCAGTCTGAAGACCTGACGTAGTCTGAGACCTGATGTAGTCTGAGACCTGATGTAGACCTGATGTAGTCTGAGACCTGACGTAGTCTGAGACCTGATGCAGTCTGAGACCTGACGTAGACCTGACGCAGTCTGAGACCTGACGTAGACCTGACGCAGTCTGAGACCTGACATAGACCTGATGTAGTCTGAGACCTGATGTAGTCTGAGACCTGACGTAGACCTGACGTAGTCTGAGACCTGACGTAGACCTGATGTAGTCTGAGACCTGACGTAGACCTGATGTAGTCTGAGACCTGACGTAGACCTGACGTAGTCTGAGACCTGACGTAGCCTGAGACCTGACGTAGTCTGAGACCTGACGTAGTCTGAGACCTGACGTAGACCTGATGTAGTCTGAGACCTGACGTAGACCTGATGTAGTCTGAGACCTGACGTAGACCTGACGCAGTCTGAGACCTGACGTAGACCTGATGTAGTCTGAGACCTGACGTAGACCTGACGCAGTCTGAGACCTGACGTAGACCTGATGTAGTCTGAGACCTGACGTAGACCTGACGTAGTCTGAGACCTGACGTAGTCTGAGACCTGATGTAGTCTGAGACCTGACGTAGTCTGAGACCTGATGTAGTCTGAGACCTGACGTAGACCTGATGTAGTCTGAGACCTGACGTAGACCTGATGTAGTCTGAGACCTGATGTAGTCTGAGACCTGACGTAGTCTGAGACCTGATGCAGTCTGAGACCTGACGTAGACCTGATGTAGTCTGAGACCTGACGTAGACCTGACGCAGTCTGAGACCTGACGTAGACCTGATGTAGTCTGAGACCTGACGTAGACCTGATGTAGTCTGAGACCTGACGTAGTCTGAGACCTGATGTAGTCTGAGACCTGATGTAGTCTGAGACCTGACGTAGACCTGATGTAGTCTGAGACCTGACGTAGACCTGATGCAGTCTGAGACCTGACGTAGACCTGATGCAGTCTGAGACCTGACGTAGACCTGATGTAGTCTGAGACCTGACGTAGTCTGAGACCTGATGCAGTCTGAGACCTGACGTAGACCTGATGTAGTCTGAGACCTGACGTAGTCTGAGACCTGATGCAGTCTGAGACCTGACGTAGACCTGATGTAGTCTGAGACCTGACGTAGACCTGACGCAGTCTGAGACCTGACGTAGACCTGATGTAGTCTGAGACCTGACGTAGTCTGAGACCTGATGCAGTCTGAGACCTGACGTAGACCTGATGTAGTCTGAGACCTGACGTAGACCTGATGTAGTCTGAGACCTGACGTAGACCTGATGTAGTCTGAGACCTGACGTAGACCTGATGTAGTCTGAGACCTGATGTAGTCTGAGACCTGACGTAGACCTGATGTAGTCTGAGACCTGACGTAGACCTGATGTAGTCTGAGACCTGACGTAGACCTGATGTAGTCTGAGACCTGACGTAGTCTGAGACCTGATGCAGTCTGAGACCTGACGTAGACCTGATGTAGTCTGAGACCTGACGTAGACCTGATGTAGTCTGAGACCTGACGTAGACCTGACGCAGTCTGAGACCTGACGTAGACCTGATGTAGTCTGAGACCTGACGTAGTCTGAGACCTGATGCAGTCTGAGACCTGACGTAGACTTGATGTAGTCTGAGACCTGATGTAGTCTGAGACCTGACGTAGACCTGATGTAGTCTGAGACCTGACGTAGACCTGATGTAGTCTGAGACCTGACGTAGACCTGATGTAGTCTGAGACCTGATGTAGTCTGAGACCTGACGTAGACCTGATGTAGTCTGAGACCTGACGTAGTCTGAGACCTGATGCAGTCTGAGACCTGACGTAGACCTGACGCAGTCTGAGACCTGACATAGACCTGATGTAGTCTGAGACCTGATGTAGTCTGAGACCTGACGTAGACCTGATGTAGTCTGAGACCTGACGTAGACCTGATGTAGTCTGAGACCTGACGTAGTCTGAGACCTGATGCAGTCTGAGACCTGACGTAGACCTGATGTAGTCTGAGACCTGATGCAGTCTGAGACCTGACGTAGACCTGATGTAGTCTGAGACCTGACGTAGTCTGAGACCTGATGCAGTCTGAGACCTGACGTAGTCTGAGACCTGATGCAGTCTGAGACCTGACGTAGACCTGACGTAGTCTGAGACCTGACGTAGACCTGATGCAGTCTGAGACAGTAACCCTGGTTGTTTTAATGCCAACAGAATGTAACGTGGATCTTTTATTTAATGTTTTAACTGGATCATCTCACTTCTGTTCCTGAATTTGTTCTAATGAAACCATTAAACCTCCTGAGTTGTCTGATCTGTTGTGGTGCAGTTACTCCGTCCTGCCACCAGGAGTCGCTGTTTCTATGTGGCTTACTGTTCAGTCTAATCAGATCCAGCTGTAGTTCTTTAACTCGGCCACCAGATGGCAGCGCTGATGTATTTACTGATTTATTAGGTTTAAGGACGTTTGTCCAAAAATTGCGCCGGACCCGGAGCGAAACCGCCCCGGTGGCGCGGACGTGTTGGTCTGGTGTCAGCAGGGAGACTCTCGCTAGTCGCTCATCGAGCCTCCCGGTCCACCCCAAGACAAGGACAGTTATCAGAGCCCCACAACCGGAAGCTTCTAGTAAGCTGAGCGCGGCCTCGTCGGTCCCGGTTCGGGTCCGGAGTCAGGTTTCACCTCCCAGACCCGCAGACCGGTTTAGACCTGTTCTCCTAGTGGATTTATACCCGTTTATTTGGAGCATGTCGTTGTTTTTAAGCATAGTTTCCCCGCTCGGAGCTGATTACCCAGAATCCTTTGCAGCCTTGAATCGCCTGTGTGGTTTTTTTCTTGCTTCGTTTTTTTAAACAACTTTATTGAACAACAAAATGTAAACACAGTGAATGACATGAGATTTATAAAAAGATTTACCATCAAAAATCAGGCAAAACAGCAGCAAGCAGTCACGTTGGCTCATATTAAAATGATAAACAACAACAACAAAGACGCTTTTGATACCATTGACCACATAATACTGCTTAAAAATGACAGAAGTACGGCATAAGGGAAACGGCACCCAATGGCTGAGTAGTTATCTCAGAAACATCAACGAATCAGGCCAAGGAGACATAAAATGTGGAGTAACAGATCAAAAACAGCAGAAACAGAACAAAAACAAGACTGGAATATGTACATTTAGAAAAAGAAGGAAAAAAAAGGATTTATAAACTGAAACTTGTAAATCTAGGGATGGACGGCTATAAGCTTCGGCTTCAGACATCCATATTTCAACTGAGAAAACTAGAATAAGTATGAATGTACAATTAAAATGAAAGGGGGCAGCTCTCGGTGGCAAGATGGCCGCCACGTAGGGACGTCAGGGTTCACTGACAAATGGCGCGGGTAAGATATCTAGTGAGATATTATCTATGGCTACAACAATCACTCTATCCAGAATAATCAGGTCAGAGTAATCAATCAGACCAGAATAATCAATCAGGTCAGAGTAATCAATCAGACCAGAATAATCATTCAGACCAGAATAATCAATCAGACCAGAAAGGTCAGAGTAATCAATCAGACCAGAATAATCAATCAGACCAGAATAATGAATCAGGTCAGAGTAATCAATCAGACCAGAATAATCATTCAGACCAGAATAATCAATCAGACCAGAAAGGTCAGAGTAATCAATAAGACCAGAATAATCAATCAGACCAGAAAGGTCAGAGTAATCAATCAGACCAGAATAATCATTCAGACCAGAATAATCAATCAGACCAGAAAGGTCAGAGTAATCAATCAGACCAGAATAATCAATCAGACCAGAATAATCAATCAGGTCAGAGTAATCAATCAGGTCAGAGTAATCAATCAGGTCAGAGTAATCAATCAGACCAGAATAATCAATCAGACCAGAAAGGTCAGAGTAATCAATCAGACCAGAATAATCAATCAGACCAGAATAATCAATCAGACCAGAAAGGTCAGAGTAATCAATAAGACCAGAATAATCAATCAGACCAGAAAAGTCAGAGTAATCAATAAGACCAGAATAATCAGACCAGAATAATCAATAAGACCAGAATAATCAATCAGACCAGAATAATCATTCAGACCAGAATAATCAATCAGACCAGAAAGGTCAGAGTAATCAATCAGACCAGAATAATCAATCAGGTCAGAGTAATCAATCAAACCAGAATAATAAATCAGACCAGAATAATCAATCAGGTCAGAGTAATCAATCAGACCAGAATAATCAATCAGACCAGAATAATCAATCAGGTCAGAGTAATCAATCAGGTCAGAGTAATCAATCAGGTCAGAGTAATCAATCAGGTCAGAGTAATCAATCAGACCAGAATAATCAATCAGGTCAGAATAATCAATCAGACCAGAATAATCAATCAGGTCAGAATAATCAATCAGACCAGAATAATCAATCAGGTCAGAATAATAAATCAGACCAGAATAATCAATCAGGTTAGAGTAATCAATCAGACCAGAATAATCAATCAGACCAGAATAATCAATCAGGTCAGAGTAATCAATCAGGTCAGAGTAATCAATCAGACCAGAATAATCAATCAGGTCAGAGTAATCAATCAGACCAGAATAATCAATCAGGTCAGAATAATCAATCAGGTCAGAATAATCAATCAGGTCAGAGTAATCAATCAAACCAGAATAATAAATCAGACCAGAATAATCAATCAGGTCAGAGTAATCAATCAGACCAGAATAATCAATCAGGTCAGAGTAATCAATCAGGTCAGAGTAATCAATCAGACCAGAATAATCAATCAGGTCAGAATAATCAATCAGACCAGAATAATCAATCAGGTCAGAATAATCAATCAGACCAGAATAATCAATCAGGTCAGATGATTAGCTCAGTTATTTTCTGTCAGCACTCTCTAGACGTTCAGTCGTTAAACTCTTGCTGATACTGGACGTTGTGTTTGATGTCTTTCCTGCAGATGAAGCTCCTGAACCTGATGAATCAGATTCAGATAGATCAAACTCTTTAATCAGAATAATTCATGATAACATTTATGGTTTACCTGCTGAAACAGCCTGAACCTGGTCTGTAGTCCTGTAGGCTATACTGTGAATGCTTCACTACTTTTCCCATGAGCCCCTGCACGCTGCCAGGTGCAGCTCATTCAGTCACCAGCTGGAGTTCCTGGGAAGCTCCTGAGTTCAGTCTGAAGGTAAACTGCTCGTCTTTCTTTGTGTTTTTGAACCTTTTCCGGTTGTTCATGTCACTAGTTAGTAAACCTTTGATGCTCCGTTAGAATATCAACAATACAGTGCTTTCACACACTTATGTTATTAAAAGTTAGCAATACACATAAAAAGAAAGTGTTTAGCCTCATTTTCACGTTTTTTTTTACTTTTAATGTAGTTCTCTTATTTAAATAAATTATTCATGAAACATCTTTAAAAGATACAGAAGAATAACAAAGCACAAATGAAATATTGATTTTATAATCATATTTTGGGATCATATTTAAATATATTGATCTTGTTTTGATATTTAATAAAATTATTTAAATAAGTTTTGTATTTGATTGGCCTTTGAAACTGAACAGCTTTTTTTCTGTGGTTGTCAAAATAAAACAAATTAAAGATGAATGTCATATTTAATAACAGAAAGAGAGAAATATGATGAACCTATGTTGGATTAAACCTGTTCATTTATGTTGTCTTGTTGGGGAAATCATAAAAACTAGTGTTCCATTGAAGGGTTATGTTATGAACCCACCAGCAGATGGCGCTCTGATCCTCCAGCACTTAGAGTCCTGATGAAATGAGGATGAAACTAAATCAATTCTATCAAACTCACAAGATAATTTGGTATAAAGGTAAACATATTAGTGTTTAATAATAACACTTTAACTAGCTGGTTAACCACTTGGTCAAACCCATTTAGACCTGATTAAACCTGACCTTAAATAAAATGTTAAAATGTGCAAAGCAGCCGGTATTTGTAATTGTATTCATTGGCGTTACAGCCAATAATGCTCCACTTGACTTATATTTAAATATAACTTTAAAAATCTTTATTAGAATATTGTTATGGTTGATTGGACACGGAGCCTGAAAGTGAAGGGAAGGGTACAGAAAGAGGGATGGGGGAGAAAGTAAAGAGAAAAAGAAGAGAAGAAGAGACGTGAAGAGTCCACTTCTAGACCTGTAAATAAAGCACAAACAAACAAAACAGGAGAAAAGATACAACAGCAACAAACAGCATCTGAATACACAACAGTTGTGATATTCTTCAAATGTATACGTATACACCAGTTCAAGAGAGTTCAGTGTCAACCACAGCCCCAGTCCATGTGTCTGAAAACACCTGAGTCGTCTTTATGTGAGCACCTTGTGATCACCTGTGTGTATATATGCCCGCTTGTTTATGTAAGGTTTCTCTATTGAAACATTCAATAATAAGTTAGAGGAGCCACAGACCCGCCCCCAAGGCCCATGGAGGACGCGGAGGAGGTCCAGGCCCCAGACGTCCAGAGGCCACCCAGGGCACGGACACCCCAGGGAGATCGCCGTCAGGGCAGTCGCTAAACTCTCCCCCAGAGGGCGCAGAGGCTCACCCCACGTGGGCCCCCCGGCAGTCGCCGCGCTAGAGCCCCTGGGGGGTCGCAGCTAGGAGCTCACAGGCACCGCCTGCAGCCGGCCATCCAGGGTAGATCTAGCCGGAACCAGAGACCCAGGAGTGAACCGGCCCCAGCAGAGGCCCGACCACCCCCGGGGGCCCAGATCCCACCAGGCAGCCACAGGAAGAAGAGCAGGCAGACGCCCCCAGCACCCAGACCCAGACCCCAAGACACCCCAATACGCCAGCCTAATATTAACCTGATTATAAACCTGATTTCACCCTGATTATGAACCTGATTCTAACCTGATTATAAACCTGAATTTAAACGAATTATAAACTTGATTTTTACTAATTATAAACTTGATGGTAACCTGATTATAAACCTCATTTGACCCTGATAATAACCTGATTTGAAACCAGATGTTTAACCTGAATATCATCCTAGTCATAACTTTATTATCATCCTGATTTAAGATGATTATTAACCTGATTTTAGTTCCTACCTGACTATAACCTTATTAAAACTAGTTTCTACTAGTAAACCTCACAAATGTTAGTTTTTATTTAGGTTTTTTTTTTTTTTTGTCAGATGGGTCAGTATCTTTCTGCAACCATTACTTTTGGTTCTGGTTCTGAGTCTACCAAAACTGGTCCTTTTTCTGGGTCTGGTTGTAGACCCTCCAGGTCTGGTTCTGGACCCTCCAGGTCTGGTTGTAGACCCTCCAGGTCTGGTTCTGGACCCTCCAGGTCTGGTTGTAGACCCTCCAGGTCTGGTTCTGGTTCTGGTGGACTCCATCAGTATGCTACTGTCATGCAGCAGTAATTTTATTAACGTGCGCGGTCTGATTAGTGCACGTTTCCCAACCTGGCTGTGGGGTCGGAGGTGGCTCCAGCGAGAGAGAAGGACTTCATCAGCAGCTGACTGGCCCATAAATCATCAGCCGTTTTCTATAAATCACAGCAGATGGCGGGGAGCGTGCAGGGCCCCCAGGGGGCCGCTGCCCCCGTGCATGATGGGAAGGGCCGATCAGAGGCTGGCAGAGGAGCGGGGTCACTTCCAGTCTGGGTGTTGCTGCTGGCTGCCCTCCGCCTAATGGGTCTAATGTGGCTGTTTAGTATGGAGACCGGATCAAACCCCCCCCCCCCCCCCCCCCCCCCCCCCCC
>SSNR01000385.1:404037-424263 GCA_006937965.1 Callopanchax toddi
AGAGACCAGTGACTGGAGATTAGATACCAGTAACTAGAGACCAGTTTATTATTTGTTTATTTGTTTATTAAAAAGGATCCCCATTAGCTGACGGGTAGACGACAGCTAGTCTTCCTGGGGTCCAAGCAATACATACAACACAGTCACATTAAAATCTAAAAACTATTAAAAACTATTGTACACAATCACTATTGGATTTAAAAAACAGAACAATAAGACATAAAATTCAGTTGATTTAAGATAAAAAAATAAGTAAAATCAAAGCACATATAACAACCACTCGATGAACTGATCCAGATGATGTTTACGATTTTGCGTACAGGTGCAGTCTTAGTTTTTTTTTTAAGCCTAATTTACCCTTATCATCACGAACCTCAGCCGGAAGATTATTCCACAATAAAATAGATCTAAAAAACACAGTTCTCTTCATAAAATCCGTCTTAGGTTTAGGTAAAGTAATCAGTCGGCTCATGGCTCCTCTAGTAAACTGGGAATGCACATTTGAACGGAAAATTATGTTATTGTAGAGCATTGTAGGAGTCTGGGTGTCAATAATTCTTTTAAAAAACAATAGCGTATTAGCAGATAGTCTTTGCTTCACCATCAGTCATGAAGGACGATTATGTTTATGTTTATTATATTATGATTACCAGTGACTAGAGACCAGTCACAGACCAGAGACCAGTCAGAGACCATTAACCAGATACCAGTAACTAGAGACCAGTAACTAGAGTCTAATCAGAGACCAGTAACTAGAGACTATGGACCAGTGACTAGAGACCAGTCACAGACCAGAAACCAGTAACTAGAGACCAGAGACCAGTACCTAGAGACTCAAGACCAGTGACTAGAGACCAGTAACTAGAGACTAGAGACCAGTAACTATAGACTATAGACCAGTGACTATAGACTATAGACTAGATACCAGTGACTAGAGACCAGTCACAGACCAGAGACCAGTCAGAGACCATTAACCAGAGACCAGTAACTAGAGACCAGTAACTAGAGTCTAATCAGAGACCAGTAACTAGAGACTATGGACCAGTGACTAGAGACCAGTCACAGACCAGAAACCAGTAACTAGAGACCAGAGACCAGTACCTAGAGACTCAAGACCAGTGACTAGAGACCAGTAACTAGAGACTAGAGACCAGTAACTATAGACTATAGACCAGTGACTATAGACTATAGACTAGATACCAGTGACTAGAGACCAGTCACAGACCAGAGACCAGTCAGAGACCATTAACCAGAGACCAGTAACTAGAGACCAGTAACTAGAGTCTAATCAGAGACCAGTAACTAGAGACTATGGACCAGTGACTAGAGACCAGTCACAGACCAGAAACCAGTAACTAGAGACCAGAGACCAGTACCTAGAGACTCAAGACCAGTGACTAGAGACCAGTAACTAGAGACTAGAGACCAGTAACTATAGACTATAGACCAGTGACTATAGACTATAGACTAGATACCAGTGACTAGAGACCAGTCACAGACCAGAGACCAGTCAGAGACCATTAACCAGAGACCAGTAACTAGAGACCAGTAACTAGAGTCTAATCAGAGACCAGTAACTAGAGACTATGGACCAGTGACTAGAGACCAGTCACAGACCAGAAACCAGTAACTAGAGACCAGAGACCAGTACCTAGAGACAAGAGACCGGTAACTAGAGACCAGTGACTAGAGACAGGTAACTAGAGACCAGAGACCAGAAACTAGAGACTAGAGACCAGTAACTAGAGACTAGAGACCATGAACTAGAGACTAGAGACCAGGAACTAGAGACCAGGAACTAGAGACTAGTCAGAGAAAAGGAACTAGAGACTAGAAACCAGTAACTAGAGACCAGTAACTAGAGACTAGAAACCAGAGACCAGTAACTAGAGACTAGAAAACAGAGACCAGTAACTAGAGACCAGTAACTAGAGACCAGTCAAAGACCAGTGACTAGAGACGAGAGACCAGAAACTAGAGACAAGAGACCAGTAACTAGAGACCAGTGACTAGAGACTAGAGACAGGTAACTAGAAACTAGAGACCAGTGACTAGAGATTAGACCAGTAACTAGAGACCAGTGACTAGAGAACACAGACCAGTAACTAGAGAGGAGAGACCAGTAACTAGAGACCAGGAACTAGAGACTAGAGACCAGAAACTAGAGACTAGAGACCAGTAACTAGAGACTAGAGACCAGTCACAGACCAGAGACCAGTCAGAGACCATTAACTAGAGACCAGAGACCAGTAACTAGAGACTAGAGACCAGAGACCAGTAACTAGAGACTAGAAACCAGAGACCAGTAACTAGAGACCAGTAACTAGAGACTAGAAAACAGAGACCAGTAACTAGAGACTAGAAAACAGAGACCAGTAACTAGAGACCAGTAACTAGAGAGCAGTCAAAGACCAGTGACTAGAGACGAGAGACCAGTAACTAGAGACAAGAGACCGGTAACTAGAGACCAGTGACTAGAGACAGGTAACTAGAGACTAGAGACCAGTGACTAGAGATTAGACCAGTAACTAGAGACCAGTGACTAGAGAACACAGACCAGTAACTAGAGACAAGAGACCAGTAACTAGAGACCAGGAACTAGAGACTAGAGACCAGTAACTAGAGACTAGAGACCATGAACTAGAGACTAGAGACCAGGAACTAGAGACCAGGAACTAGAGACTAGAAACGAGAGACCAGTAACTAGAGATGAGAGACCAGTAACTATAGACTAGAGACCAGGAACTAGAGACTAGACACGAGTGACTAGAGACCATAGACCAGTGACTAGAGACAAGAGACCAGTGACTAATGACCGGTGACTAGAGACCGGTGACTAGAGACTGGTGACTAGAGACTAGAGACCAGTAACTAGAGACCAGTGACTAGAGACTAGTCAGAGACCAGTAACTAGAGACCAGTGACTAGAGACCAGAGACCAGTGACTGGAGATTAGATACCAGTAACTAGAGACCAGTTTATTATTTGTTTATTTGTTTATTAAAAAGGATCCCCATTAGCTGACGGGTAGACGACAGCTAGTCTTCCTGGGGTCCAAGCAATACATACAACACAGTCACATTAAAATCTAAAAACTATTAAAAACTATTGTACACAATCACTATTGGATTTAAAAAACAGAACAATAAGACATAAAATTCAGTTGATTTAAGATAAAAAAATAAGTAAAATCAAAGCACATATAACAACCACTCGATGAACTGATCCAGATGATGTTTACGATTTTGCGTACAGGTGCAGTCTTAGTTTTTTTTTTAAGCCTAATTTACCCTTATCATCACGAACCTCAGCCGGAAGATTATTCCACAATAAAATAGATCTAAAAAACACAGTTCTCTTCATAAAATCCGTCTTAGGTTTAGGTAAAGTAATCAGTCGGCTCATGGCTCCTCTAGTAAACTGGGAATGCACATTTGAACGGAAAATTATGTTATTGTAGAGCATTGTAGGAGTCTGGGTGTCAATAATTCTTTTAAAAAACAATAGCGTATTAGCAGATAGTCTTTGCTTCACCATCAGTCATGAAGGACGATTATGTTTATGTTTATTATATTATGATTACCAGTGACTAGAGACCAGTCACAGACCAGAGACCAGTCAGAGACCATTAACCAGATACCAGTAACTAGAGACCAGTAACTAGAGTCTAATCAGAGACCAGTAACTAGAGACTATGGACCAGTGACTAGAGACCAGTCACAGACCAGAAACCAGTAACTAGAGACCAGAGACCAGTACCTAGAGACTCAAGACCAGTGACTAGAGACCAGTAACTAGAGACTAGAGACCAGTAACTATAGACTATAGACCAGTGACTATAGACTATAGACTAGATACCAGTGACTAGAGACCAGTCACAGACCAGAGACCAGTCAGAGACCATTAACCAGAGACCAGTAACTAGAGACCAGTAACTAGAGTCTAATCAGAGACCAGTAACTAGAGACTATGGACCAGTGACTAGAGACCAGTCACAGACCAGAAACCAGTAACTAGAGACCAGAGACCAGTACCTAGAGACTCAAGACCAGTGACTAGAGACCAGTAACTAGAGACTAGAGACCAGTAACTATAGACTATAGACCAGTGACTATAGACTATAGACTAGATACCAGTGACTAGAGACCAGTAACTAGAGACTAGAGACCAGTAACTAGAGACCAGTGACTAGAGACTAGAGACAGGTAACTAGAGACTAGAGACCAGTAACTAGAGATTAGACCAGTAACTAGAGATCAGTCACTAGAGAACACAGACCAGTAACTAGAGACTAGAGACCAGTAACTAGAGACGAGAGACCAGGAACTAGAGACTAGAAACCAGAGACCAGTAACTAGAGACCAGTCAAAGACCAGTGACTAGAGACTAGAGACGAGAGACCAGTAACTAGAGACAAGAAACCAGTAACTAGAGACCAGTGACTAGAGACTAGAGACAGGTAACTAGAGACTAGAGACCAGTAACTAGAGATTAGACCAGTAACTAAAGACCAGTTACTAGAGAACACAGACCAGTAACTAGAGATGAGAGACCAGTAACTAGAGACTAGAGACCAGGAACTAGAGACTAGTGACTAGAGACGAGTGACTAGAGACCATAGACCAGTAACTAGAGATGAGAGACCAGAGACCAGTGACTAGAGACTAGAGACCAGTAACTAAATACTAGAGACCAGTTACTAGAGACCGGTGACTAGAGACTAGAGACCAGTAACTGGAGACCAGTGACTAGAGACCAGTAATTAGAAACTAGAGTCCAGTCAGAGACCAGTAACTAGAGACTAGAGGCCAGTGACTAGAGACCAGTCAGAGACCAGTAACTAGAGACTAGAGACCAGTGACTAGAGACCACATACCAGTGACCAGAGAGCAGTGACTAGAGACCAGTCACAGACCAGAGACCAGTCAGGGACCATTAACCAGAGACCAGTAACTAGAGACCAGAGACCAGTAACTAGAGACTAGTCAGAGACCAGTAACTAGAGACTCAAGACCAGTGACTAGAGACCAGTAACTAGAGACCAGTAACCAGTGACTAGAGACCAGTCACAGACCAGAGACAGGTCAGAGACCATTAACCAAAGACCAGTAACTAGAGATCAGAGACCAGTAACTAGAGACCAGATACCAGTAACTAGAGACTAGATACCAGTAACTAGAGACTAGGGACCAGATACCAGTAACTAGAGACCAGAGACCAGTAACTAGAAACCAGAGACCAGTAACTAGAGACTAGAGACCAGATACCAGTAACTAGAGACTAGAGACCAGATACCATTAACTAGAGACTAGAGACCAGATACCAGTAACTAGAGACTAGAGACCAGATTCCAGGACCTAGAGACTAGACACCAGTAACTAGAGACCAGAGTCCAGTAACTAGAGACTAGAGACCAGCAACTAGAGACTAGAGACCAGTAACTAGAGACTAGAGACCAGTAACTAGAGACTACAGACCAGTAACTAGAGACTAGCGACCAGTAACTAGACACTAGTCAGAGACCAGTAACGAGAGACTAGAGACCAGTAACTAGAGACTAGAGACCAGTGACTAGAGACTAGAGACCAGAGACCAGTAACTAGAGACTAGAGACCAGTAACTAGAGGCTAGAGACCAGTAACTAGAGACTAGCGACCAGTAACTAGAGACTAGAGACCAATAACTAGAGACTAGAGACCAGTAACTAGAGACCAGAGACCAGAAACTAGAGACCAGTAACTAGACCCCAGTCAGAGACAGTAACTAGAAACTAGAGACTAGAGACCAGTAACTAGAGACCTGAGACCAGTGACTAGAGACCTGTCAGAGACCAGTAACTAGAGACTACAGACCAGTAACTAGAGACTAGAGACATGTCACAGACCAGAGACCAGTCAGAGACCAATTAACTAGAAAAGTCAGTTTGAGTCTGGTTGAGTTGGCCTATATTTGCCCTATGTCATTTTGATCAGTCAAGTCGGTTTAATCAGTCAAGTCAGTTTAATCAGTCAAGTCGGTTTAATCAGGTCAAGTCACTTTAGTCCATGTAGAGTCAGTTTTGCCAGGTCAAGCCAGCCTGGGTCTTCGCGAGTCAGTTTTGTCAGATTGAGTCAGGCTAAGTTTGTTAAGTAAGGTCAAGTCATTTTAATCAAATCAAGTCATTTTATTCAGATCAAGTCACTTTAATCAAGTCATTTTATTCAGTCGAGTCACTTTAATCAGATCAAGTCATTTTAAACAAATCAAGTCATTTTATTAAGATCAAGTCACTTTAATCAAGTCATTTTAATCAGTCGAGTCACTTTAATCAGATCAAGTCATTTTAATCAAATCAAGTCATTTTATTCAGATCAAGTCACTTTAATCAAGTCCTTTTAATCAGTCGAGTCACTTTAATCAAATCAAGTCATTTTAACCAGGTCAAGTCATTTTATTCAGATCGAGTCACTTTAATCAAATCAAGTCATTTTAATCAGTCGAGTCACTTTAATCAAGTCATTTTAATCAGTCGAGTCACTTTGGTCCACGTCTGGTTCTTAATGAAGAAACAGCAGAAAACCTGTAGAAGCAATTTAAAAAATAAAATCAGCTTTTATTTTGAAAATCTTTGTCTTCCAGACTGAAATGTTCTGATCAGTTTTTAGTCAGAGGGTTCTAGTCCTGGTCCTCTAACGCAGCAGAGGGTTCTAGTCCTGGTCCTCTAACGCAGCAGAGGGTTCTAGTCCTAGTCCCCTAACGCAGCAGAGGGTTCTAGTCCTGGTCCCATAACGCAGCAGAGGGTTCAAGTCCTGGTCCCCTAACGCAGCAGAGGGTTCTAGTCCTGGTCCTCTAACGCAGCAGAGGGTTCTAGTCCTGGTCCTCTAACGCAGCAGAGTGTTCTAGTCCTGGTCCTCTAACGCAGCAGAGGGTTCTAGTCCTGGTCCTCTAACGCAGCAGAGGGTTCTAGTCCTGGTCCTCTAACGCAGCAGAGGGTTCTAGTCCTGGTCCTCTAAGGCAGCAGAGGGTTCTAGTCCTGGTCCTCTAACGCAGCAGAGGGTTCTAGTCCTAGTCCCCTAACGCAGCAGAGGGTTCTAGTCCTGGTCCCATAACGCAGCAGAGGGTTCTAGTCCTGGTCCTCTAACGCAGCAGAGGGTTCTAGTCCTGGTCCTCTAACGCAGCAGAGGGTTCTAGTCCTGGTCCTCTAACGCAGCAGAGGGTTCTAGTCCTGGTCCTCTAACGCAGCAGAGGGTTCTAGTCCTGGTCCTCTAACGCAGCAGAGGGTTCTAGTCCTGGTCCTCTAACACAGCAGAGGGTTCTAGTCCTGGTCCTGTAAGGCAGCAGAGGGTTCTAGTCCTGGTCCTCTAACGCAGCAGAGGGTTCTAGTCCTGGTCCTCTAACGCAGCAGAGGGTTCTAGTCCTGGTCCTCTAACGCAGCAGAGGGTTTTAGTCCTGGTCCTCTAACACAGCAGAGGGTTCTAGTCCTAGTCCTCTAACGCAGCAGAGATCCAGCTGCCCCCCTCCCCCTCCCCTCCTTTCAGCTGTCCATCAAGTGGTGATGTCATGGCGGCCTGATGAAGATCTGTGGGGGGGCCAAGGACAGGAGGAGGACTCACTAACAAGCCCCCCCCACACACACACACACAGAACTGTCCTCCGTCCCTGCAGCCCACATTAATGCAAATTATACTCTGATAATTCAATAACTGGACCCGACCAGACCGGGTCCGGTCCGCCGGTTCTGTTCATTAGCAGGGGGAGGGGGAGGGCATCATCATCATCATCATCACAGAATAAACATCATCGATCATCCTGCTGTGATTAGCTGCTGACAGGATGAACGCCGCTCTGCATACGGCCCAGCTGGACCTGGACCTGGACAAAGACTAGAACCAGAACCAGGACCAGGACATGACGGCTGACCTTTAAGGGGTTCGGGTCCTCCAGATGATTGACAGGTTGGTGTTGGGTTCAGGTCTGTTTACCTGAGGAAACACTGACCCAGATCCACTCAGAGGGATGGTCCAGGACCTGCTGGTCTCCATAACGACGCTGAGAGAAAACCAGATCAGCTGCTGACGTTAAACATCTAACGACCCGTTAGTGAGTGAAAACACTTCAAGTGGTCCAGCTGCTGGGAACACCTGCAGGATGACACCTGGACGACTCCAGCATACGTTAATCTGCTTCTGCTCCTCTGAGGGGGAAAGGGCAGAGCGCCGGGAGCCTTAATGAGGACCTCCATCCTTAAAAGCTCCGGAGAACCGAGACCTGAAGGGCCCGGCGAGCTGAGAGGTGCTGGTTCTGACCTCCATCAGCTGCCTCTGGGATCCTCCACTTCCTGTAAGCCCCCACTCAGCCGGAGGAGACCAGAGAGTTCAGGTTAGAGGTAAAAGGTTCCTCCAGAGGAGACGCAGAGCTCTGAAACTTCACCATCATCATCATCATCATCATCAGGAAGTTCCTGAGTTAAAAGATTCCTTCAGAGGAGATGCAGATCTACGGCCTCATCAGCAGGATGAGACGATGAGAAGATCAAATTAACGAGAATACATGGGTTTAACTCAGGAAACAGAGTAAAAACACACAACAGTTGGTAAAACACAAAAACTACAAAACAACTCCACAAAACACAGCGTTTAAGACACTAGTGATCCAAGCAGGAAGTGATGTCATCATTCCTGTAGCAGCAGCTGACCCCTTCCCCTGGGCTTCCCCAGAGGGATGCTGGGATATCCATCAGATGGTGTGTTGTTAGAAAACAGATGTTTGTGGACTTGATGAATATTCATGTGGTTTTAGTCGCTGACCCTGAAGCGCTGGCTGGTGATTGGATGAAACTAAACGGCTTTAAACACCTCGGCTCCAGAGTCAGATGTGCTCTGATTTACACACAACACCTAGCAGTGGTTACTCCTGCTGTTACTGGAAGGATTATATTAGCCAGGCCCGCATCCACAGGCCCATCTCCACAGGCCCACCTCCATAGGCCCACATCCACAGGCCCATCTCCACAGGCCCACCTCCATAGGCCCACATCCACAGGCCCATCTCCACAGGCCCACCTCCATAGGCCCGCATCCACAGGCCCGCATCCATAGGCCCGCCTCCAAAAGCCCACCTCTATAGGGCCCACCTCCATAGGGCCCACCTCCATAAGCCCACCTCCATAGGGCCCACCTCTATAGGACCGCCTCCATAGGGCCCACCTCCATAGGCCCATCTCCATAGGCCCGCAGCCACAGGCCCATCTCGACAGGCCCACCTCCATAGGCCCACATCCACAGGCCCATCTCCACAGGCCCACCTCCATAGGCCCGCATCCACAGGCCCATCTCCACAGGCCCACCTCCATAGGGCCCACCTCTATAGGACCGCCTCCATAGGGCCCACCTCCATAGGCCCGCATCCACAGGCCCGCATCCATAGGCCCGCCTCCAAAAGCCCACCTCCATAGGGCCCACCTCCATAGGGCCCACCTCCATAAGCCCACCTCCATAGGGCCCCCCTCCATGGGCCCACCTCTATAGGACCGCCTCCATAGGGCCCACCTCCATAGGCCCACCTCCATAGGCCCGCATCCACAGGCCCATCTCCACAGGCCCACCTCCATAGGCCCACATCCACAGGCCCATCTCCACAGGCCCACCTCCATAGGGCCCACCTCTATAGGACCGCCTCCATAGGGCCCACCTCCATAGGCCCACATCCACAGGCCCATCTCCATAGGCCCACCTCCATAGGCCCGCATCCACAGGCCCGCATCCATAGGCCCGCCTCCAAAAGCCCACCCCTATAGGGCCCACCTCTATAGGACCGCCTCCATAGGGCCCACCTCCATAGGCCCATCTCCATAGGCCCGCAGCCACAGGCCCATCTCGACAGGCCCACATCCACAGGCCCATCTCCACAGGCCCACCTCCATAGGGCCCACATCCACAGGCCCATCTCCACAGGCCCACCTCCATAGGCCCGCATCCACAGGCCCGCATCCATAGGCCCGCCTCCAAAAGCCCACCTCTATAGGGCCCACCTCCATAAGCCCACCTCCATAGGGCCCACCTCCATAAGCCCACCTCCATAGGGCCCACCTCTATAGGACCGCCTCCATAGGGCCCACCTCCATAGGGCCATCTCCATAGGCCCGCATCCACAGGCCCATCTCCACAGGCCCACCTCCATAGGCCCGCATCCACAGGCCCATCTCCACAGGCCCACCTCCATAGGCCCGCATCCACAGGCCCATCTCGACAGGCCCACCTCCACAGGCCCATCTCCACAGGCCCACCTCCATAGGGCCCACCTCTATAGGACCGCCTCCATAGGGCCCACCTCCATAGGGCCATCTCCATAGGCCCGCAGCCACAGGCCCATCTCGACAGGCCCACCTCCATAGGCCCACATCCACAGGCCCATCTCCACAGGCCCACCTCCATAGGGCCCACCTCTATAGGACCGCCTCCATAGGGCACACCTCCATAGGCCCGCAGCCACAGGCCCGCATTCATAGGCCCGCCTCCATAAGCCCACCTCCATAGGGCCCACCTCCATAGGGCCCACCTCCATAAGCCCACCTCCATAGGGCCCACCTCCATAGGCCCGCATCCACAGGCCCATCTCGACAGGCCCACCTCCATAGGCCCACATCTACAGGCCCATCTCCACAGGCACACCTTCATAGGTCCGCATCCACAGGCCCATCTCCACAGGCCCACCTCCATAGGCCCGCATCCACAGGCCCATCTCCACAGGCCCACCTCCATAGGCCCGCATCCACAGGCTCATCTCCACAGGCCCACCTTCATAGGCCCGCATCCACAGGCCCATCTCCACAGGCCCACCTCCATAGGCCCACATCCACAGGCCCATCTCCACAGGCCCACCTCCATAGGCCCGCATCCACAGGCCCGCATCCATAGGCCCGCCTCCAAAAGCCCACCTCTATAGGGCCCACCTCCATAAGCCCACCTCCATAGGGCCCACCTCCATAAGCCCACCTCCATAGGGCCCACCTCCATAGGGCCCACCTCTATAGGACCGCCTCCATAGGGCCCACCTCCATAGGGCCATCTCCATAGGCCCGCAGCCACAGGCCCATCTCGACAGGCCCACCTCCATAGGCCCACATCCACAGGCCCATCTCCACAGGCCCACCTCCATAGGCCCACATCCACAGGCCCATCTCCACAGGCCCACCTCCATAGGGCCCACCTCTATAGGACCGCCTCCATAGGGCCCACCTCCATAGGCCATCTCCATAGGGCCCACCTCTATAGGACCGCCTCCATAGGGCCCACCTCCATAGGGCCATCTCCATAGGCCCGCAGCCACAGGCCCATCTCGACAGGCCCACCTCCATAGGCCCGCATCCACAGGCCCGCATCCATGGGCCCACCTCCATAAGCCCACCTCCATAGGGCCCACCTCCATAAGCCCACCTCCATAGGGCCCACCTCTATAGGACCGCCTCCATAGGGCCCACCTCCATAGGGCCATCTCCATAGGCCCGCAGCCACAGGCCCATCTCGACAGGCCCACCTCCATAGGGCCCACCTCCATAAGCCCACCTCCATAGGGCCCACCTCCATAGGCCCACATCCACAGGCCCACATCCACAGGGCCCACCTCCATAGGCCCACATCCACAGGCCCACCTCCATAGGCTCGCATCCACAGTCCCATATCCATAGGCCCACCTCCATACGCCCACCTCCATAAGACGGCCTCCATAGGCCCACCTCCACAGGCCCACCTCCATAGGCTCGCATCCACAGGCCCGCATCCACAGGCCCACCTCTAACAACTCTACCAACTGAGCTAATGCCGCCCCTCCATAGCTGAGGCCCACCTCCAAAAAACCCTCCCTCCATAGGACCGCCTTCATAGGCCCACCTCCATAGGCCCAACTCCATAAGGCCCACCTCCATAGGCCCAACTTCATAAAACCCTGCCTCCATAGGCCTCCTCCATGAAATGGTTTAAGCCAGGTGAGTAGGTGGGGTTTCCAGCCAGGTGAGTTGGCGGGGTTTCTAGCCAGGTGAGTGGGCGGGGTTTCAGCCAGGTGAGTGGGTGGGGTTTCAGCCAGGTGAGTAGGTTGGGTTTCTAGCCAGGTGAGTGGGTGGGGTTTCAGCCAGGTGAGTGGGTGGGGTTTCAGCCAGGTGAGTAGGTGGGGTTTCTAGCCAGGTGAGTGGGTGGGGTTTCAGCCAGGTGAGTAGGTGGGGTTTCAGCCAGGTGAGTGGGTGGGGTTTCAGCCAGGTGAGTAGGTGGGGTTTCTAGCCAGGTGAGTGGGCGGGGTTTCCAGCCAGGTGAGTTGGCGGGGTTTTCAGCCAGTGAGTGCTCAGACTCTGTATTTTTAAGCTCACTTTTCAGTAACTTCGCTTTGCCTCGCCTTCTTAAAGGTCCATTAGTATCTAATGAAATGTTATTTCTGGGTCTTCATCAGAAGTGTCACCGATGCTACCAACTCTGTTAGCAGCTCTATTAGCTCTTCACCAAAAGTCTTTATCAGATGTTCTCCTGGTGGGCGTGACCAGAACATTGGTGACACTTCTGATGAAGACCGCAGTCTGCCTACACTTTCACATGTCTGAAAAAAAAGAACAACCATATTTTGTTAAAGAAAAGGAAGATATGATGAACTTCATAAAGTATCCGTTTGATTGGTTATTAAGTGGTTATCACAGGTTTTCAGGTCATTTACCCTCAAAGAGGAGTCATCATCAGTGTTATCCCTCAGATATTAGAGGGGAAAAAAAGAGTAATCAAACAAAACGTTATGGATATTCATTTAGTTTGTCTCTGATTAGAACACTAGATCGGTTCTTTTGAGTGTCAGCAGGGAATCACAAACGTTAATAAATTCACACAAAGAAACATTTAGCTTTATGTCAATCAGTTGTATTATTATTATAAAGTTTAACTAAATAAAAAGATCTGATCAGAGTTTAGGAATGAATCCAAGTTTATGATCTATGGATGATTGATGAACTAACTCTGAATGATTAACAATCTGACACCAGGTTCTAATAACAGACCAGGTTTACCTTAGTGGATCCAGACCATCTTGAGAACGTCCATCTCAGCCGTTCTTCTGTTGTTGACTCAGAATCCAGAGTCTCAGGTCTGGAGCTTCTGTTGTTCCTGATGTCTGAGTAAAGACCAGATCAGAGCATCTGAAGAAACCATTACACACAGCTGTTTCTGTCCTTCAGACCTGAGGTTGTGATGTTTATTCAGGAGACCTGAGTTAATATTAAACAGGTGAAGAACCGAGGGGGTTACCTGCAGCAAGGTGGCCCTATTAAAATGAGGAGAGAGAGGCTTTAATAAAACATCTGTCCCACAGGGGCCACACTAGAAGATCCTGTGTTTCAGTTCTTAAACCAGAGCTGTGTTCCTGATCAGCTGATTAAGGTTCTCTGAAGTCTGCAGGTGGAACGTTTCTCCAGAACCTGGACCTGGAGGATTCATGTTTTCAGAGGTCTAGATGTTCGTGTATCTGTTGCTTCTGTCTGACAGGAATCTGTTAGCAACTCTGTTAGAAGCTCTAGTAGCTCTTTACCAACTCTATTAGCAGCTCTATCAGTAGCTCTTTACCAACTCTACAGTATTAGTAGCTCTATCAGTAGCTCTTTACCAACTCTATTAGCAGCTCTATCAATAGCTCTTTACCAACTCTATTAGCAGCGCTATCAGTAGCTCTTTACCAACTCTATTAGCAGCTCTATCAGTAGCTCTTTACCAACTCTACAGTATTAGCAGCTCTATCAGTAGCTCTTTACCAACTCTATTAGCAGCTCTATCAGTAGCTCTTTACCAACTCTATTAGCAGCTCTATCAGTAGCTCTTTACCAACTCTATTAGCAGCTCTATCAGTAGCTCTATACCAACTCTATTAACAGCTCTATCAGTAGCTCTTTACCAACTCTATTAGCAGCTCTATCAGTAGCTCTTTACCAACTCTATTAGCAGCTCTATCAGTAGCTCTTTACCAACTCTATTAGCAGCTCTATCAGTAGCTCTATACCAACTCTATTAACAGCTCTATCAGTAGCTCTTTACCAACTCTACTGTATTAGCAGCTCTATCAGTAGCTCTTTACCAACTATATTACCAGCTCTATCAGTAGCTCTTTACCAACTCTATTAACAGCTCTACCATTAGCTCTTTACTAACTCTGTTAGCAGCTCTATTAGTAGCTCTATACCAACTCTATTAACAGCTCTATAAGTAGCTCTTTACCAACTCTATTAGCAGCTCTATCAGTAGCTCTTTACCAACTCTATTAGCAGCTCTATCAGTAGCTCTTTACCAACTCTATTAGCAGCTCTATCAGTAGCTCTTTATCAACTCTATTAGCAGCTCTATCAGTAGCTCTTTACCAACTCTACAGTATTAGCAGCTCTATCAGTAGCTCTTTACCAACTCTATTAGCAGCTCTATCAGTAGCTCTTTACCAACTATATTAGCAGCTCTATCAGTAGCTCTTTATCAACTCTATTAGCAGCTCTATCAGTAGCTCTTTACCAACTCTACAGTATTAGCAGCTCTATCAGTAGCTCTTTACCAACTCTATTAGCAGCTCTATCAGTAGCTCTTTACCAACTCTATTAACAGCTCTACCATTAGCTCTTTACTAACTCTGTTAGCAGCTCTATTAGTAGCTCTATACCAACTCTATTAACAGCTCTATCAGTAGCTCTTTACCAACTCTATTAGCAGCTCTATCAGTAGCTCTATACCAACTCTATTAACAGCTCTATCAGTAGCTCTTTACCAACTCTATTAGCAGCTCTATCAGTAGCTCTATACCAACTCTATTAACAGCTCTATCAGTAGCTCTTTACCAACTCTATTAGCAGCTCTATCAGTAGCTCATTACCAACTCTATTAGCAGCTCTATCAGTAGCTCTTTACCAACTCTATTAGCAGCTCTATCAGTAGCTATTTACCAACTCTATTAGCAGCTCTATCAGTAGCTCTTTACCAACTCTATTAGCAGCTCTATCAGTAGCTCTTTACCAACTCTGTTAGCAGCCCTATTAGTAGCTCTTTACCAACTCTGTTAGCAGCTCTATTAGTACCTCTTTACCAACTCTGTTAGCAGCCCTATCAGTAGCTCTTTACCAACTCTGTTAGCAGCCCTATTAGTAGCTCTTTACCAACTCTATTAGCAGCTCTATTAGTACCTCTTTACGAACTCTATTAACAGCTCTATTAGTAGCTCTATACCAACTCTATTAGTAGCTCTTTACCAACTTGTTTAGCAGCTCTATTTGTATCTCTATAACAACTCTGTTAGCAGCTCTATTATTATCTCTATAACAACTCTGTTAGCAGCTCTATTATTATCTCTATAACAATTCTGTTAACAGCTCTATTAGTTGCTCTATGCCAATTATGTTAGCAGCTCTATTAGTAGCTCTTTACCAACTCTGTTAGCAGCCCTATTAGTAGCTCTTTACCAACTCTATTATCAGCTCTATCAGTAGCTCTTTACCAACTCTATTAACAGCTCTATCAGTAGCTCTTTACCAACTCTATTAGCAGCTCTATCAGTAGCTCTATACCAACTCTATTAGCAGCTCTATCAGTAGCTCTATACCAACTCTATTAGCAGCTCTATCAGTAGCTCTATACCAACTCTATTAACAGCTCTATCAGTAGCTCTTTACCAACTCTATTAGCAGCTCTACCATTAGCTCTTTACCAACTCTATTAGCAGCTCTACCATTAGCTCTTTACTAACTCTATTAGCAGCTCTATCAGTAGCTCTTTACCAACTCTATTAACAGCTCTATCAGTAGCTCTTTACCAACTCTATTAACAGCTCTATCAGTAGCTCTTTACCAACTCTATTAGCAGCTCTATCAGTAGCTCTATACCAACTCTATTAACAACTCTATCAGTAGCTCTTTTCCAACTCTATTAGCAGCTCTACCATTAGCTCTTTACTAACTCTGTTAGCAGCTCTATTAGTAGCTCTATACCAACTCTATTAACAGCTCTATCAGTAGCTCTTTACCAACTCTATTAGCAGCTCTATCAGTAGCTCTTTACCAACTCTATTAGCAGCTCTATCATTTGCTCTTTACCAACTCTGTTAGCAGCTCTATTAGTAGCTCTATACCAACTCTATTAGCAGCTCTATCATTAGCTCTTTACCAACTCTGTTAGCAGCTCTATTAGTAGCTCTTTACCAACTCTGTTAGCAGCTCTATCAGTAGCTCTTTACCAACTCTATTAGCAGCTCTATCAGTAGCTCTATACCAACTCTATTAACAGCTCTATCAGTAGCTCTTTTCCAACTCTATTAGCAGCTCTACCATTAGCTCTTTACTAACTCTGTTAGCAGCTCTATTAGTAGCTCTATACCAACTCTATTAACAGCTCTATCAGTAGCTCTTTACCAACTCTATTAGCACCTCTATCAATAGCTCTTTACCAACTCCATTAACAGCTCTATTAGTAGCTCTTTATCAACTCTATTAGCAGCTCTATCAGTAGCTCTTTACCAACTCTACAGTATTAGCAGCTCTATCAGTAGCTCTTTACCAACTCTGTTAGCAGCTCTATCAGTAGCTCTTTACCAACTCTATTAGCAGCTCTATCAGTAGCTCTATACCAACTCTATTAACAGCTCTATCAGTAGCTCTTTACCAACTCTATTAGCAGCTCTATCAGAAGCTCTATACCAACTCTATTAACAGCTCTATCAGTAGCTCTTTACCAACTCTATTAGCAGCTCTATCAGTAGCTCTTTACCAACTCTATTAGCAGCTCTACCATTAGCTCTTTACTAACTCTGTTAGCAGGTCTATTAGTAGCTCTATACCAACTCTATTAACAGCTCTATCAGTAGCTCTTTACCAACTCTATTAGCAGCTCTATCAGTAGCTCTTTACCAACTCCATTAACAGCTCTATCAGTAGCTCTTTACCAACTCTATTAACAGCTCTATCAGTAGCTCTTTACCATCTCTATTAGCAGCTCTATCAGTAGCTCTTTACCAACTCTATTAGCAGCTCTATCATTTGCTCTTTACCAACTCTGTTAGCAGCTCTATTAGTAGCTCTATACCAACTCTATTAGCAGCTCTATCATTTGCTCTTTACCAACTCTGTTAGCAGCTCTATTAGTAGCTCTATACCAACTCTTTTAACAGCTCTATCAGTAGCTCTTTACCAACTCTATTAGCAGCTCTATCAGTAGCTCTTTACCAACTCTATTAGCAGCTCTATCAGTAGCTCTTTACCAACTCTATTAGCAGCTCTATCAGTAGCTCTTTACCAACTCTGTTAGCAGCCCTATTAGTAGCTCTTTACCAACTCTGTTAGCAGCTCTATTAGTAGCTCTTTACCAACTCTGTTAGCAGCTCTATCAGTAGCTCTTTACCAACTCTAATAGCAGCTCTATCTGAAGCTCTTTACCAACTCTGTTAGCAGCTCTATTATTAGCTCTATAACAACTCTGTTCGCAGCTCTATTAGTAGCTCTTTACCAACTCTATTAGCAGCTCTATTAGTACCTCTTTACCAACTCTGTTAGCAGCTCTATCAGTAGCTCTTTACCAACTCTAATAGCAGCTCTATCAGAAGCTCTTTACCAACTCTGTTAGCAGCTCTTTTAGTAGCTCTATACCAACTCTGTTCGCAGCTCTATTAGTAGCTCTTTACCAACTCTATTAGCAGCTCTATTAGTACCTCTTTACCAACTCTGTTAGCAGCTCTATCAGTAGCTCTTTTCCAACTCTGTTAGCAGCTCTATCAGTAGCTCTTTACCAACTCTATTATTAGCTCTATTAGTAGCTCTTTACCAACTCTGTTAGCAGCCCTATTAGTAGCTCTTTACCAACTCTATTAGCAGCTCTATCAGTAGGTCTTTACCAACTCTATTAACAGCTCTATCAGTAGCTCTTTACCAACTCTAACAGCTCTATAAGTAGCTCTTTACCAACTCTATTAACAGCTCTATCAGTACCTCCTTACCAACTCTATTAACAGCTCTATCAGTAGCTCTTTACCAACTCTATTAACAGCTCTATCAGTAGCTCTTTACTAACTCTGTTAGCAGCTCTATTAGTAGCTCTTCACCAACTCTATTAACAGCTCTATCAGTAGCTCTTTACCAACTCTATTAACAGCTCTATCAGTAGCTCTTTACTAAATCTATTAACAGCTCTATCAATAGCTCTTTAATAACTCTGTTAGCAGCCCTATTAGTAGCTCTTTACCAACTCTATTAGCAGCTCTATTAGTAGCTCTTTACGAACTCTATTAACAGCTCTATTAGTAGCTCTATACCAACTCTATTAGTAGCTCTTTACCAACTCGTTTAGCAGCTCTATCAGTAGCTCTTTACCAACTCTATTAGCAGCTCTATCAGTAGCTCTATACCAACTCTATTAACAGCTCTATCAGTAGCTCTTTACCAACTATATTAGCAGCTCTATCAGTAGCTCTTTACCAACTCTATTAACAGCTCTACCATTAGCTCTTTACTAACTCTGTTAGCAGCTCTATTAGTAGCTCTATACCAACTCTATTAACAGCTCTATCAGTAGCTCTTTACCAACTCTATTAGCAGCTCTATCAGTAGCTCTTTACCAACTCCATTAACAGCTCTATCAGTAGCTCTTTACCAACTCTATTAGCAGCTCTATCAGTAGCTCTATACCAACTCTATTAACAGCTCTATCAGTAGCTCTTTACCAACTCTATTAGCACCTCTATCAATAGCTCTTTACCAATTCTATTAGCAGCGCTATCAGTAGCTCTTTACCAACTCTATTAGCAGCTCTATCAGTAGCTCTTTACCAACTCTACTCTATTAGCAGCTCTATCAGTAGCTCTTTACCAACTCTATTAGCAGCTCTATCAGTAGCTCTTTACCAACTCTATTAGCAGCTCTATCAGTAGCTCTTTACCAACTCTATTAACAGCTCTATCAGTAGCTCTTTACCAACTCTATTAGCAGCTCTATCAGTAGCTCTTTACCAACTCTATTAACAGCTCTATCAGTACCTCTTTACCAACTCTATTAGCAGCTCTATCTGAAGCTCTTTACCAACTCTATTAGCAGCTCTATCATTAGCTCTATAACAACTCTGTTAGCAGCTCTATTAGTAGCTCTTCACCAACTCTATTAACAGCTCTATCAGTACCTCTTTACCAACTCTGTTAGCAGCTCTATCAGTAGCTCTTTACCAACTCTAATAGCAGCTCTATCAATAGCTCTTTACTAACTCTGTTAGCAGCTCTATTAGTAGCTCTTTACCAACTCTATTAGCAGCTCTATTAGTAGCTCTTTACGAACTCTATTAACAGCTCTATTAGTAGCTCTATACCAACTCTATTAGTAGCTCTTTACCAACTCGTTTAGCAGCTCTATTTGTATCTCTATAACAACTCTGTTAGCAGCTCTGTTATTATCTCTATAACAACTCTGTTAGCAGCTCTATTATTATCTCTATAACAACTCTGTTAACAGCTCTATTAGTTGCTCTATGCCAACTATGTTAGCAGCTCTATTAGTAGCTCTTTACCAACTCTGTTAGCAGCCCTATTAGTAGCTCTTTACCAACTCTATTATAAGCTCTATCAGTAGCTCTTTACCAACTCTATTAACAGCTCTATCAGTAGCTCTTTACCAACTCTATTAGCAGCTCTATTAGTAGCTCTTTACCAACTCTGTTAGCAGCCCTATTAGTAGCTCTTTACCAACTCTATTAGCAGCTCTATTAGTACCTCTTTACCAACTCTGTTAGCAGCTCTATCAGTAGCTCTTTTCCAACTCTGTTAGCAGCTCTATCAGTAGCTCTTTACCAACTCTTTTATTAGCTCTATTAGTAGCTCTTTACCAACTCTGTTAGCAGCCCTATTAGTAGCTCTTTACCAACTCTATTAGCAGCTCTATCAGTAGGTCTTTACCAACTCTATTAACAGCTCTATCAGTAGCTCTTTACCAACTCTATTAACAGCTCTATCAGTAGCTCTTTACTAACTCTATTAACAGCTCTATCAATAGCTCTTTACTAACTCTGTTAGCAGCTCTATTAGTAGCTCTTTACCAACTCTATTAGCAGCTCTATTAGTAGCTCTTTACGAACTCTATTAACAGCTCTATTAGTAGCTCTATACCAACTCTATTAGTAGCTCTTTACCAACTCGTTTAGCAGCTCTATTTGTATCTCTATAACAACTCTGTTAGCAGCTCTATTATTATCTCTATAACAACTCTGTTAGCAGCTCTAT
>SSNR01000385.1:493813-509374 GCA_006937965.1 Callopanchax toddi
CTGACCTGACACCAGACTCTGACCTGACACCAGACTCTGACCTGACACCAGACTGACCTGATACCAGACTGACCTGACACCAGACTGACCTGACACCACACTCTGACCTGACACCAGACTGACCTGACACCAGACTGACCTGACACCAGACTCTGACCTGACACCAGACTGACCTGACACCAGACTCTGACCTGACACCTACAGTACTTTAAACGTTTCATACTAAAAGTCTATCATCTCTAGGAGTCAGACCCGTCAGAAGCCTGTTAGTGTTGATCAACGCCACCTGGTGGATCTCAGACCTTCACTCCCGCTCTCGTTGCTTTAAACGATGCCCCTGATGCTGCAGGCTTCCAGGGACTTTCTAAGTCTGTCCCACGGTACACTTGTCCAACATGTGTTATCTGTCAGACCTAAGGCGGGGGGGGGGGGGGGGGGGGGGGGGGGGGGGGGGGGGGGGAACGTAGCCATCCTGGGACGTTTAAATGATGATGTCACACATCTACAGACGAGGCAAACATCAGCGCTGCTTTCTCCGGGGACGTGTGAGCGCTGGAGGTTTATTACCGAGAACATTAGCGTGTTTGTGGGGGGGTGTCATGGGACACTAATTTGGACGTTTAATCAGCTGTACCTCAGGCTACCGGTGACGGGGGGCAGGTAAAGACAATCAGGTGAGGGTTTTTGTCTTGGCGGTGGCGGCGTTCAGCGCTGGCTGCAGAATTCATCTCTGTTACTTCCTCTCATCTCTGGGGAGATGTGTTTATTAATGTGCCACTTCCACTGATAAATAGACCAATGGAAAGGCTTGGCTACATTTCCTCACCCCCCACCCATCCTTCCCCACCAGTCCTCCACTGTGATTTATATCAGCAGCCGCCACCGGGGAGGGAGGGGTTAGGACGGAGGAGGGAAGTGGTTCAGACACACGATTTCTGTGGAACTAAAAGAGAAATTCTGCTTGACCAGATATGCAAAAGAGTGGCGCTGAAGTGGCATTTTTCCAGGTTTTCACCTACAGTAAAGACCACACCCACCTGGGACATCTCTCAAGTTGGACATGGTCTCTAGTCAGGAATGACTTAGGTATCGGTCAGGTATCAGTCAGGTATCAGTTGAGTATCAGAAGGGTATCAGTCAGGTATCAGTCAGGTATCAGTCGGGTATCAGTGAGTATCAGTTGAGTATCAGACGGGTATCAGTGAGGTATCAGTTGGGTATCAGTCAGGTATCAGTTGGGTATCGGTCAGGTATCAGTTGAATATCAGTTGAGTATCAGACGGGTATCAGTCAGGTATCAGTTGGGTATCAATCAGGTATCAGTTGGGTATCGGTCAGGTATCAGTTGGGTATCGGTCAGGTATCAGTCGGGTATCAGTTTAGTATCAGACGGGTATCAGTCAGGTATCAGTTGGGTATCGGTCAGGTATCAGTTGGGTATCGGTGAGGTATCAGTCAGGTATCAGTCGGGTATCAGTTGAGTATCAGACGGGTATCAGTCAGGTATCAGTTGGGGATCGGTCAGGTATCAGTTGGGGTATCAGTTGGGTATCGATCAGGTATCAGTTGGATATCGGTTAGGTATCAGTTGGGTATCAGTTGGGTATCGGTCAGGTATCAGTTGGGTATCGTTCAGGTATCAGTTGGGTATCGGTCAGGTATCAGTTGGGTATCAGTTGGGTATCGATCAGGTATCATTTGGGTATCGGTCAGGTATCAGTTGGGTATCAGTTGGGTATCAGTCAGGTATCAGTTGGGTATCAGTTGGGTATCGATCAGGTATCAGTTGGGTATCGATCAGGTTTCAGTTGGGTATCAATCAGGTATCAGTTGGGTATCGATCAGGTATCAGTTGGGTATCGGTCAGGTATCAGTTGGGTATCAGTTGGGTATCGATCAGGTATCAGTTGGGTATCGATCAGGTATCAGTTGGGTATCGGTCAGGTATCAGTTGGGTATCAATCAGGTATCAGTTGGGTATTGGTTGGGTATCAGTTGGGTATCGGTCAGGTATCAGTTGGGTATCGATCAGGTATCAGTTGGGTATCGGTCAGGTATCAGTTGGGTATCGGGTCTGGACGCTTCGCCTCTGTAGCTCCATCAGCACCTGAAGGACTGACTGAGGTAAAGAGCTTTGTTAGTCCCTGGATGTAGGACACTGACATTTATTCAGAGTGTCTTGTAAGGATCGGATCAGAGATTCTGGACTGAAACACTGGATCTTATGAATCCTGGGCCTGTTTGTTCTGGGTCTGTAAGTGAAGACTCCTGGAGAGGAGGTTTGACCATAACAGTGACCTTTGACATCTGTAGACCTTCTGTTCATTACACTGGACACCAGAGTCTCCTTTTATTGATTTTTAATGAGTTCTGATGGGACAGAGATGAGGTGGACAGTCTGGTTAAGTCCGTCTCTGCAGGTTGACTCTGAATCAGCTGTGGAGGAGCTTGTTGTGTTGCTACAGACTGACTGCAGGCTGCCAGCAGAACAGCCGGTTTCTCTAAATCTGTCAGGACTCAGTTTCCACTTGTCCTGGACGCTGTGCAGGCACTCGGCTCTGTCTCCACAAAAAGGCATCGTGAAGATATTCAGGGGAACGCAGCTGAGAGGACATGAGCCAGGAAACTGATAAAGCAGAGAAACTGAGCGGCACTTTGAAGCTTCAGACTGGATGAGTTTTACAGGATCAAACGGGCAGATTGAACTTTAGATTACTGATCAGATCATCTGTTCTGCTGTCTAATACCTGATTGATACCTGATTGATACCCGATTAATACCCGATTGATACCAGATTCAATCCTGATTGATACCAGATTGATACCTGATTGATACCTGATTCAATCCTGATTGATACCAGATTGATACCTGATTTATACCTGATTCAATCCTGATTGATACCCGATTGATACCTGATTGATAGCAGATTCATTCCTGATTGATACCTGATTCAATCCTGATTGATACCAGATTGATACCTGATTGATACCTGATTCATTCCTGATTGATACCTGATTGATACCTGATTTATTCCTGATTGATACCAGATTGATACTTGATACATTCCTGATTGATACCCGATTGATACCTGATTGATAGCAGATTCATTCCTGATTGATAGCTGTTTCATTCCTGATTGATACCCGATTGATACCTGATTGATACCTGATTGATACCTGATTGATACCTGACTGATACCTGATTGATACCTGACTGATACCTGATTGATACCTGACTGATACCTGATTGATACCTGACTGATACCTGATTCATTCCTGATTCATTCCTGATTGATACCCGATTGATACTCGACTGATACCTGATTGATATCCGATTGATACCCGATCCATTCCTGATTGATACCCGATTGATACCCGACTGATACCTGATTGATACCCGATTGATACCCGATTCATTCCTGATTGATACCTGATTGATACCTGAGTCATTCCTGATTGATACCTGACTGATACCTGAGTCATTCCTGATTGATACCCGATTGATACCTGATTCATTCCTGATTGATACCTGACTGATACCTGACTGATACCTGATTGATACCTGATTGATATCTGACAGATACCTAATTGATACCTGATTGATACCTGATTCATTCCTGATTGATACCTGACTGATACCTGACTGATACCTGATTGATACTCGATAATACCCGATTGATACCTGATTCATTTCTGATTGATACCCGATTGATACCCGACTGATACCTGATTGATATTCGATTGATACCCGATTCATTCCTGATTGATAACCGATTGATACCAGACTGATACCTGATTGATACCCGATTCGTTCCTGATTGATAACCGATTGATACCAGACTGATACCTGATTGATATCCGATTGATACCCGATTCATTCCTGATTGATAACCGATTGATACCTGACTGATACCTGATTGATACCCGATTCATTCCTGATTGATACCTGATTCATTCCTGATTGATACCCGATTGATACCCGACTGATACCTGATTGATATCTGATTGATACCCGATTCATTCCTGATTGATAACCGATTGATACCAGACTGAAACCTGATTGATATCCGATTGATACCCGATTCATTCCTGATTGATACCTGACTGATACCTGATTGATACCTGATTGATATCCGATTGATACTCGATTCATTCCTGATTGATACCTGACTGATACCTGAATCATTCCTGATTGATACCCGATTGATACCTGACTGATACCTGATTGATACCTGATTGATACCTGACTGATACCTAATTGATACCTGATTGATACTCGATAATACCCGATTGATACCTGATTCAATCCTGATTGATACCCGATTGATACCCGACTGATACCTGATTCATTCCTGATTGATACCTGACTGATACCTGATTGATACCTGATTGATACTCGATAATACCCGATTGATACCTGATTCATTCCTGATTGATACCCGATTGATACCCGACTGATACCTGATTGATATTCGATTGATACCCGATTCATTCCTGATTGATAAACGATTGATACCAGACTGATACCTGATTGATATCCGATTGATACCCGATTCATTCCTGATTGATAACCGATTGATACCTGACTGATACCTGATTGATGCCCGATTCATTCCTGATTGATACCTGACTGATACCTGATTCATTCCTGATTGATACCCGATTGATACCCGACTGATACCTGATTGATATCCGATTGATACCCGATTCATTCCTGATTGATAACCGATTGATACCAGACTGATACCTGATTGATATCCGATTGATACCCGATTCATTCCTGATTGATACCTGACTGATACCTGATTGATACCTGATTGATATCCGATTGATACCCGATTCATTCCTGATTGATACCTGACTGATACCTGATTGATACTTGATTGATATCCGATTGATACCCGATTCATTCCTGATTGATACCTGATTGATACCTGATTGATACCCGATTCGTTCCTGATTGATAACCGATTGATACCAGACTGATACCTGATTGATATCCGATTGATACCCGATTCATTCCTGATTGATAACCGATTGATACCTGACTGATACCTGATTGATACCCGATTCATTCCTGATTGATACCTGACTGATACCTGATTCATTCCTGATTGATACCCGATTGATACCCGACTGATACCTGATTGATATCCGATTGATACCCGATTAATTCCTGATTGATAACCGATTGATACCAGACTGATACCTGATTGATATCCGATTGATACCCGATTCATTCCTGATTGATACCTGACTGATACCTGATTGATACCTGATTGATATCCGATTGATACCCGATTCATTCCTGATTGATACCTGACTGATACCTGATTGATACCTGATTGATATCCGATTGATACCCGATTCATTCCTGATTGATACCTGATTGATACCTGATTGATACCCGATTCGTTCCTGATTGATAACCGATTGATACCAGACTGATACCTGATTGATATCCGATTGATACCCGATTCATTCCTGATTGATAACCGATTGATACCTGACTGATACCTGATTGATACCCGATTCATTCCTGATTGATACCTGACTGATACCTGATTCATTCCTGATTGATACCCGATTGATACCCGACTGATACCTGATTGATATCCGATTGATACCCGATTAATTCCTGATTGATAACCGATTGATACCAGACTGATACCTGATTGATATCCGATTGATACCCGATTCATTCCTGATTGATACCTGACTGATACCTGATTGATACCTGATTGATATCCGATTGATACCCGATTCATTCCTGATTGATACCTGACTGATACCTGATTGATACTTGATTGATATCCGATTGATACCCGATTCATTCCTGATTGATACCTGATTGATACCTGATTGATACCCGATTCGTTCCTGATTGATAACCGATTGATACCAGACTGATACCTGATTGATATCCGATTGATACCCGATTCATTCCTGATTGATAACCGATTGATACCTGACTGATACCTGATTGATACCCGATTCATTCCTGATTGATACCTGACTGATACCTGATTCATTCCTGATTGATACCCGATTGATACCCGACTGATACCTGATTGATATCCGATTGATACCCGATTAATTCCTGATTGATAACCGATTGATACCAGACTGATACCTGATTGATATCCGATTGATACCCGATTCATTCCTGATTGATACCTGACTGATACCTGATTGATACCTGATTGATATCCGATTGATACCCGATTCATTCCTGATTGATACCTGACTGATACCTGATTGATACCTGATTGATATCCGATTGATACCCGATTCATTCCTGATTGATACCTGATTGATACCTGATTCATTCCTGATTGATACCCGACTGATACCTGATTGATATCCGATTGATACCCGATTCATTCCTGATTGATAACCGATTGATACCAGACTGATACCTGATTGATATTCCATTGATACCCGATTCATTCCTGATTGATAACCGATTGATACCAGACTGATACCTGATTGATATCCGATTGATACCCGATTCATTCCTGATTGATACCTGATTGATACCTGACTGATACCTGATTAATACCTGATTGATTCCTGCCTTTCAGAATCATTTATCCTCCTCAGAACAGCAGGGTGAGGTGAGATCAGTTTTTTGTACATCTTTCTGTGAGGATCTCTCTGGTTTCTTTCAGTCATGAAGCTTTTCTCTCTTCGTAGGACCCTTCCTGCTGTCCAGTATGTGTGACTCACCATCGATTGGAGTGATGTAGTTGGACAGGTGGGCCCCCACAGCGGCCCCGGGCCCCTGCAGAAGCAGTTCGCTGTAGGAGCTGCGGTGGCTGGCCATCAGGTGGTAATACTCAGCTGGACTGGCCCCTGGGGGAGGAGGGGGGTGTCCAAACAGGCCTCTGTCTTTCAGGTGCTCATGTGCTACTGTGGGAGGAGACAAGGAAAGGAGGAGAGAGAGGATAGATGCATGGTGAGAGTGGTCCCAGCACCATCAGAGGTTTATCTGTGATCGTTTAAAGAGCCTCTCCAGGAGTTTAAATTGATAAAAGACAAACAGCTCTGATAAAAACTTCACCTCCACCCAGCGTCCTGATGACGACTCCCTCCTCAGAGCTGGATTATAATAACAGACGGCAGCGAGACGCGAATAAATCTCCTTTTACAATCTGTCAGAGCCAATGAGGCTGCGCTTTGAAACTTAAATAAACGCCCACGCCTGAGATCTGGCTGTGATAAAGCAGTGAGCGCAGACAGGACGGGACGAGATTAGAAAAGAGAAAATGCAAATGGATGGTGGGACGGCCTCCAGCTCTGAGAGCTCCAGGTGACCTTTATGGTTTTACTAGAACACGTCCCGCCGTCACCTGAAGGTTTATGTTCAGGTTTAAAGTTTTAAAGGTTGAAACTCCAGAAACATCCGTTATTTACAGAGAGCAACGGAATTATTTCATCACAATGGAAAACAGCCAGAGGCACCATGTAGAGCGGGGCGCAGCAGCTACAGCTATAGCATGTATGTCTACATGAAATCACCAGTGTGTGTGTGAGAGACCAGGACTGGACTCTGGTTAGTCCTGAAGGATTTCCTGAGTTTTTTAAAGGAGGCAGATTCAGGTTCTGGTTGGTTCTGGTGGACTTACGTTCCACAGGGCTCAGTCCTCGGGCTGCTGGCATCATGGACAGGGTGGGGCCGCCGTGCACCGAGCGCAGGTACTGCTCCATGTGGGGGGGCGCATATGGGTGAGGTGAGCTGAACAGGGACTCGCTGGTTGCCATGGCAACAGGAGAGAGATGGATGAGGGAGATGTCAGAGAGAATGGGACTGCTGGTCAGACCGGCAGGACTGGAAGATAAAAAGGTTTCAGAACGGTTACTGAGAAAAACCAGTTTCATCCACCAGTAAACCACTAAACACCTGGAACTAGACCTGGACCTGGACCTGGAACTAGACCTGGACCTGGTTCTGGTTATGGACCTGGACCTGGAACTAGACCTGGAACTAGACCTAGACCTGGAACTAGACCTGGACCTGGACCTGAAACTAGACCTGGACCTGGAACTAGACCTGGACCTGGACCAGGACCTGGAACTAGACCTAGACCTGGAACTAGACCTGGACCTGGACCAGGACCTGGAACTAGACCTGGAACTAGACCTGACTAGACCTGGACCTGGAACTAGACCTGGACCTGGACCTGGAACTAGACCTGGAACTAGACCTAGACCTGGAACTAGACCTGGACCTGGACCTGGAACTAGACCTGGACCAGGACCTGGAACTAGACCTGGACCTGGAACTAGACCTGGACCTGGAACTAGACCTGGAACTAGACCTAGACCTGGAACTAGACCTGGACCTGGAACTAGACCTGGACCTGGACCTGAAACTAGACCTGGACCTGGAACTAGACCTGGACCAGGACCTGGAACTAGACCTAGACCTGGAACTAGACCTGGACCTGGACCTGGACCAGGACCTGGAACTAGACCTGGACCTGGAATTAGACCTGGACTTGAACCTGGACCTGGAACTAGACCTAGACCTGGAAATAGACCTGGACCTGGAACTAGACCTGGACCTGGACTTGAAACTAGACCTGGACCTGGAACTAGACCTGGACCTGGACCAGGACCTGGAACTAGACCTAGACCTGGAACTAGACCTGGACCTGGACCAGGACCTGGAACTAGACCTGGACCTGGAATTAGACCTGGACTTGAACCTGGACCTGGAACTAGACCTAGACCTGGAAATAGACCTAGACCTGGAACTAGACCTGGAACTAGACCTGGAACTAGACCTAGACCTGGAACTAGACCTGGAACTAGACCTGGAACTAGACCTAGACCTGGAACTAGACCTGGACCTGGAACTAGACCTGGACCTGGACCTGGACCAGGACCTGGAACTAGACCTGGAACTAGACCTGAACCTGGTTATGGTTATGGACCTGGACCTGGAACTAGACCTGGAACTAGACCTGGAACTAGCCCTGGACCTGGACCTGAAACTAGACCTGGAATTGGACCTGGAACTAGACTTGGAACTAGACCTGGACCTGGAACTAGACCTGGAATTGGACCTGGAACTAGACCTAGACCTGGAACTAAACCTGGACCTGGAACTAGACCTAGACCTGGAACTAGACTTGGACTTGGACCTGGAACTAGACCTAGACCTGGAACTAGACCTGGACCTGGAACTAGCCCTGGACCTGGACCTGAAACTAGACCTGGACCTGGAACTAGACCTGGACCTGGAACTAGACCTGAACGTGGTTCTGGTTATGGACCTGGACCTGGAACTAGACCTGGACCTGGAACTAGACCTGGACCTGGACCTGGAACTAGACCTGGAACTAGACCTGGACCTGGACCAGGACCTGGACCTAGACCTGGACCTGGAACTAGACCTGGACCTGGAACTGGAACTAGACCTGGACCTGCAACTAGACCTGGACCTGGACCAGGACCTGGAACTAGAACTGGACCTGGAACTAGACCTGGACTTGAACCTGGACCTGGAACTAGACCTAGAACTGGAACTAGACCTGGACCTGGACCTGGAACTAGACCTGGACCTGGAACTGGAACTAGACCTGGACCTGCAACTAGACCTGGACCTGGACCAGGACCTGGAACTAGACCTAGACCTGGAACTAGACCTGGACCTGGAACTAGACCTGGACCTGGACCTGGACCAGGACCTGGAACTAGACCAGGACCTGGAACTAGACCTGGACCTGGAACTGGAACTAGACCTGGACCTGGAACTAGACCTGGACCTGGACCAGGACCTGGAACTAGAACTGGACCTGGAACTAGACCTGGACCTGGACCTGGACCTGGAACTAGACCTAGAACTAGACCTGGACCTGGATCTGGACATGGACCTGGACCTGGAACTAGACCTGGAACTAGACCTGGACCTGGACCAGGACCTGGAACTAGACCTGGACCTGGAACTAGACCTGGACCTGGACCTGGACCTGGAACTAGAACTAGACCTGGACCTGGAACTAGACCTGGACCTGGACCAGGACCTGGAACTAGACCTAGACCTGGAACTAGACCTGGACCTGGACCTGGAACTAGACCTGGACCTGGAACTAGACCTGGACCTGGACCTGGAACTAGACCTAGACCTGGAACTAGACCTGGACCTGGACCTGGACCTGGAACTAGACCTGGACCTGGAACTAGACCTGGACCTGACCAAGACCTGGAACTAGACCTGGAACTAGACCTGAACCTGGATCTGGTTATGGACCTGGACCTGGAACTAGACCTGGACCTGGAACTAGACCTGGACCTGGTTCTGGTTATGGACCTGGACCTGGAACTAGACCTGGACCTGGAACTAGACCCGGACCTGGAACTAGACCTGGACCAGGATCTGGAACTAGACCTGGACCTGGAACTAGACCTGGACCTAGACCAGGACCTGGAACTAGACCTGGACCTGGACCAGGACCTGGAACTAGACCTGGACCTGGAACTAGACCTGGACCTGGACCAGGACCTGGAACTAGACCTAGACCTGGAACTAGACCTGGAACTAGACCTGGAACTAGACCAAGACCTGGAACTAGACCAGGACCTGGAACTAGACCTGGACCTGGAACTGGACCTTGACCTGGACCTAGACCTAGACCTGGAACTAGACCTGGACCTGGAACTAGACCTGGACCTGGACCTGGACCAGGACCTGGAACTAGAACTGGAACTAGACCTGGACCTGGAACTAGACCTGGACCAGGACCTGGAACTAGACCTGGACCTGGAACTAGACCTGGACCTGGACTAGACCTGGAACTAGACCTAGACCTGGAACTAGACCAGGACCTGGAACTAGACCTGGACCTGGAACTGGAACTAGACCTGGACCTGCAACTAGACCTGGACCTGGACCAGGACCTGGAACTAGAACTGGACCTGGAACTAGACCTGGACCTAGACCAGGACCTGGAACTAGACCTGGACCTGGAACTGGAACTAGACCTAGACCTGGAACTAGACCTGGACCTGGACCTGGACCTGGACCAGGACCTGGAACTAGACCTGGACCTGGAACTAGACCTGGACCTGGACCAGGACCTGGACCTGGACCTGGAACTAGACCTGGACCTGGTTATGGTTATGGACCTGGACCTGGAACTAGACCTGGAACTAGACCTGGACCTGGAACTAGACCTGGACCTGGAACTGGAACTAGACCTGGACCTGCAACTAGACCTGGACCTGGACCAGGACCTGGAACTAGAACTGGACCTGGAACTAGACCTGGACCTGGACCAGGACCTGGAACTAGACCAGGACCTGGAACTAGACCTGGACCTGGAACTGGAACTAGACCTGGACCTGCAACTAGACCTGGACCTGGACCTGGACCAGGACCTGGAACTAGACCTGGACCTGGATCAGGACCTGGAACTAGACCTAGACCTGGAACTAGACCTGGACCTGGACCAGGACCTGGAACTAGACCTGGAACTAGACCAGACCTGGACCTAGACCTGAAACTAGACCTGGAACTAGACCTAGACCTGGACCTAGACCTGGAACTGGAACTGGACCTGGAACTAGAACTGGACCTGGAACTAGACCTAGAACTGGAACTAGACCAGGACCTGGAACTAGACCTGGAACTAGACCTAGACCTGGAACTACACCTGGACCTGGACCTGAAACTAGACCTGGACCTGGAACTAGACCTGGACCTGGAATTAGACCTGGACTTGAACCTGGACCTGGAACTAGACCTGGAACAAGACCTAGACCTGGAACTAGACCTGGACCTGGACCTGGAACTAGACCTGGACCTGGAACTGGAACTGGAACTAGACCAGGAACTGGAACTAGACCTGGACCTGGACCTGAAACTAGAACTGGACCTGGAACTAGACCTGGACCTGGACCAGGACCTGGAACTAGACCTAGACCTGGAACTAAACCAGGACCTGGAACTAGACCTGGACCTGGAACTAGACCTGGACCTGGACCTGGAACTAGACCTGGAACTAGACCTAGACCTGGAACTAGACCTGGAACTGGACCTGGAACTAGACCTAGACCTGGAACTAAACCTGGACCTGGAACTAGACCTAGACCTGGAACTGGACCTGGACCTGGACCTGGAACTAGACCTGGACCTGGAACTAGACCTGGACCTGGACCTGGACCAGGACCTGGAACTAGACCTAGACCTGGAACTGGAACTAGACCTGGACCTGCAACTAGACCTGGACCTGGACCAGGAACTGGAACTAGACCTGGAACTAGACCTGGACCTGGACCTGGAACTAGACCAGGACCTGGAACTAGACCTGGACCTGGAACTGGACCTGGACCTGGACCTGGAACTAGACCTGGACCTGGAACTAGACCTGGACCTGGACCTGGAACTAGACCTGGAACTAGACCTAGACCTGGAACTAGACCTGGACCTGGAACTAGACCTGGACCTGGACCTGGAACTAGACCTGGACCTGGAACTAGACCCGGACCTGGAACTAGACCTGGACCAGGATCTGGAACTAGACCTGGACCTGGAACTAGACCAGGACCTGGTTCTGGACATGGACCAAGACCTGGAACTAGACCTAGACCTGGAACTACACCTGGACCTGGACCTGAAACTAGACCTGGACCTGGAACTAGACCTGGACCAGGACCTGGAACTAGACCTAGACCTGGAACTAGACCTGGACCTGGAATTAGACCTGGACTTGAACCTGGACCTGGAACTGGACCTGGACCTGGAACTAGACCTAGACCTGGAACTGGACATGGACCTGGAACTAGACCTGGACCTGGAACTAGACCAGGACCTGGAACTAGACCAGGAACTGGAACTAGACCTGGATCTGGAACTGGAACTAGACCTGGACCTGCAACTAGACCTGGACCTGGACCAGGACCTGGAACTAGAACTGGAACTGGAACTAGACCTGGACCTAGACCAGGACCTGGAACTACACCTGGACCTGGACCTGAAATAGACCTGGACCTGGAACTAGACCTGGACCTGGACCAGGACCTGGAACTAGACCTAGACCTGGAACTAGACCTGGACCTGGACCTGGACCTGGAACTAGACCTAGACCTGGAACTACACCTGGACCTGGACCTGAAACTAGACCTGGACCTGGAACTAGACCTGGACCAGGATCAGGACCTGGAACTAGACCTAGACCTGGAACTAGACCTGGACCTGGACCAGGACCTGGAACTAGACCTGGAACTAGACCTGACCTGGAACTGGAACTGGACCTGGAACTGGAACTAGACCTGGACCTGGAACTAGACCTGGACCTGGACCTGGACCAGGACCTGGAACTGGAAATGGACCTGGAACTAGACCTGGACCTGGACCAGGACCTGGAACTAGACCTGGACCTGGAACTAGACCTGGAACTAGACCTGGACCTAGACCAGGTTATGGACCTGGACCTGGAACTAGAACTGGAACTGGAACTAGACCTGGACCTGGTTCTGGTAATGGACCTGGAACTAGACCTGGACCTGGACCAGGACCTGGAACTAGACCTGGAACTAGACCTAGACCTGGAACTACACCTGGACCTGGACCTGAAACTAGACCTGGACCTGGAACTAGACCTGGACCAGGAACTAGACCTGGACCTGGAACTGGAACTAGACCTGGACCTGGAACTAGACCTGGACCTGGACCTGGAACTAGACCTGGAACTAGACCTAGACCTGGAACTAGACCTGGACCTGGACCTGAAACTAGACCTGGACCTGGAACTAGACCTGGACCTGGACCTGGACCAGGACCTGGAACTAGACCTAGACCTGGAACTAGACCTGGACCTGGACCAGGACCTGGAACTAGACCTGGAACTAGACCTGGACCTGGAACTAGACCTGGACATAGAACTAGACCTGGACCTGGAACTGGAACTAGACCTGGACCTGCAACTAGACCTGGACCTGGACCAGGACCTGGAACTAGAACTGGACCTGGAACTAGACCTGGACCAGGACCTGGAACTAGACCTAGACCTGGAACTAGACCTGGACCTGGACCTGGACCAGGACCTGGAACTAGACCTGGACCTGGAACTAGACCTGGACCTGAAACTAGACCTGGACCTGGTTCTGGTTATGGCCTGGACCTGGACCTGGATCTGGAACTGGACCTGGACCTGGACCTGGAATTAGACCTGGACCTGGACCTAGACCAGGACCTGGACCTAGACCAGGACCTGGAACTAGACCTGGACCTGGACCTGGAACTAGACCTGGACCTGCAACTAGACCTGGACCTGGACCAGGACCAGGACCTGGAACTAGACCTGGACCTGGAACTAGACCTGAACGTGGTTCTGGTTATGGACCTGGACCTGGAACTAGACCTGGACCTGGAACTAGACCTGGACCTGGTTCTGGTTATGGACCTGGACCTGGAACTAGACCTGGACCTGGAACTAGACCCGGACCTGGAACTAGACCTGGACCAGGATCTGGAACTAGACCTGAAACTAGACCTGGACCTAGACCAGGACCTGGAACTAGACCTGGACCTGGACCAGGACCTGGAACTAGACCTGGACCTGGAACTAGACCTGGACCTGGACCAGGACCTGGAACTAGACCTAGACCTGGAACTAGACCTGGACCTGGACCTGGAACTAGACCAGGACCTGGAACTAGACCTGGACCTGGAACTGGAACTAGACCTGGACCTGGAACTAGACCTGGACCTGGACCAGGACCTGGAACTAGAACTGGACCTGGAACTAGACCTGGACCTGGACCAGGACCTGGAACTAGACCTAGACCTTGAACTGGACCTGGAACTAGACCTGGACCTGGACCTGGAACTAGAACTAGACCTGAAACTAGACCTGGACCTTGACCTGGACCTGGAACTAGACCTAGACCTGGAAATAGACCTGGAACTAGACCTAGACCTGGAAATGGACCTGGAACTAGACCTAGACCTTGAACTGGACCTGGAACTAGACCTGGAACTAGAAATGGAACTAGCCCTGGACCTGGACCTGAAACTAGACCTGGAACTAGACCTGGACCTGGAACTAGACCTGGAACTGGAACTAGACCTGGACCTGGAACTGGAACTAGACCTGGACCTAGACCTAGAACTGGACCTGGAACTAGACCTGGAACTAGAAATGGAACTAGCCCTGGACCTGGACCTGAAACTAGACCTGGAACTAGACCTAGACCTGGAACTAGACCTGGACCTGGAACTAGACCTAGACCTGGAACTAGACCTGGACCTGGACCAGGACCTGGAACTAGACCAGGACCTGGAACTAGACCTGGATCTGGAACTGGAACTAGACCTAGACCTGCAACTAGACCTGGACCTGGACCTGGAACTAGCCCTGGACCAGGACCTGAAACTAGACCTGACCTGGAACTAGACCTGGACCTGGAACTAGACCTGGACCTGGTTCTGGTTCTGGACCTGGACCTGGAACTAGACCTGGACCTGGAACTAGACCTGGACCTAGACCAGGACCTGGAACTAGACCTGGACCTGTAACTAGACCTGGAACTAGACCTAGACCTGGAACTAGAC
>SSNR01000385.1:510651-527179 GCA_006937965.1 Callopanchax toddi
TTCTTGTAACCAATAATCTGTGATCTGAGTTAATGCTGTAGTAGTGGAGTGTCCCTTTTTATAAGCATGTTGGTATATTGTGTTTAACCCATTTATCAAAAAATAATTCTGTATTTGTTCATAAACTACCTTTTCCATGATTTTACTCAGAGCAGGTAGTAAGCTAATAGGTCTACTATTTTGACCTGAAAATATTTCTTTATTGTTCTTAATTAACGGAATGATTTTTGCTATTTTCCATTCTGATGGGAATATACCTTGCTCTAAACTTATATTTATTATGTGAGAAACTGGAGAGGCAATAAAATCTGCGGCCAACTTCAATAATTTTACATCTATATTATCAGCACCTGATGGTTTATCTTTACATGTTTGCAAAATCTTTTTGACAATTTGATCTGTGATTTTGTTAAACTTAAATGAACATCCTTTGCTACCCATGATCTTATTTCTTATTATACATGAACTAACATCTTTTTGTTGGCTCATAGAAGATCTTAAGTTTTGAATTTTCTCTTTATAGAATTTACTTAAATAATTTGTTATACATTTTGGTTTTGTAATAAAAACCCCATCTACCTCCAAAAAAGATGGACCTGTTTTTGTTTTCCTTCCTAACAACTCATTCAATGTTCCCCATATTTTAGCATTATCCATTTTAGCCTCTTCAATTTTATTTTGATAATAATCAAAATAAGTTCTGGTTATGGACCTGGACCTGGAACTAGACCTGGACCTGGAACTAGACCCTGACCTGGAACTATACCTGGACCTGGAACTAGACCTGGAACTAGACCTGGAACTAGCCCTGGACCTGGACCTGAAACTAGACCTGGAACTAGACCTAGACCTGGAACTAGACCTGGACCTGGACCAGGACCTGGAACTAGACCTAGACGTTGAACTAGACCTGGACCTGGACCTGGAACTAGACCTGGAACTAGACCTGGACCTGGTTCTGGACCTGGACCTCGACCTGGTTCTGGTTCTGGACCTGGACCTCAACCAGGTTCTGATTCTGGACCTGGACCTGGATTTGGTTGTGGTTTTGGACCTGGTTCAGGTTTTGGTTCTGGATCTGGACCTGGACCTGGTTCTGGAACTGGATTCTTGACCTGGTTCTGGTTCTGGACCTGGATTCTTGACTTGGTTCTGGTTCTGGACCTGGATTTTTGACCTGGTTCTGGTTCTGGACCTGGATTCTTGACTTGGTTCTGGTTCTGGTTCTGAACCTGGATTCTGGTCCTGGTTCTGGTTCTGGACCTGGTTTCCTGACCTGGTTCTGGTTCTGGACTTGGATTCCTGACATGGTTCTGGTTCTGGACCTGGATTCCTGGCCTGGTTCTGGTTCTGGGCCTGGATTCTTGACCTGCTTCTGGTTCTGGACCTGGATTCTTGACCTGGCTCTTGTTCTGGACCTGGGTTCTTGACCTGGTTCTGGTTCTGGATCTGGACCTGGATTCCTGACCTGGTTCTGGTTCTGGTAGTCATAGTGTAACCATGGAGCTTCTGATATTCTCCAAAATGTTTCACTTTTTATGACATTTTCTTTTTTCCATTAGAAACCGGGTGTTCAGAACCAGGACCAGGGTCAGGTCTGGAACTAGAACCAGAACCAGAACCCATCCTGAGCCAGATGACATCAGACTGGTTTCATTATGTTTGTCTCTGAGCAGCAGATGAAGATCTGATGTTGTCAGAATAATTCATGTTCTCGCCGTGTGACAGCCTCAGGTCTGGTTCTGGACCTGGTTCTCAAGGATTTCTTCTCTGTGATGTGAGACTTCTGAGAAACCAGCACAATGTTCAGACTTTGATCTGTATAAAGACCTGCTCCCGTCTCAAATCCACCTCGTTATCAGGAAACCAGTCAGTCTCCTTCATGTGAAACGACAACAACCTAAACTAGTCCTCCTAACTGTCCTGGTTTAACTAGCTCAGCTGGCAGGAGAGTCTGGGTGGTTAACAAGAAACCAGCTAGTTAACAAACACAGCTAGTTAACAAGGAAACAGCTAGTTAACAAACAGCTAGTTAACAAGGAAACAGCTAGTTAACAAGAAACCAGCTAGTTAACAAGGAACCAGCTAGTTAACAAGGAAACAGCTAGTTAACAAACAGCTAGTTAACAAACAGCTAGTTAACAAGAAACCAGCTAGTTAACAAACACAGCTAGTTAACAAGAAACCAGCTAGTTAACAAACACAGCTAGTTAACAAGAAAACAGCTAGTTAACAAACACAGCTAGTTAACAAGGAAACAGCTAGTTAACAAACAGCTAGTTAACAAGAAACCAGCTAGTTAACAAGGAAACAGCTAGTTAACAAGGAACCAGCTAGTTAACAAACAGATAGTTAACAGATAGTTTAAAAAACCAACTAGTTAACAAGAAACCAGCTAGTTAACAAACACAGCTAGTTAACAAGAAACCAGCTAGTTAACAAACACAGCTAGTTAACAAGGAAACAGCTAGTTAACAATAAACCAGCTAGTTAACAAACACAGCTAGTTAACAAGGAAACAGCTAGTTAACAAACACAGCTAGTTAACAAGAAACCAGCTAGTTAACAAGGAACCAGCTAGTTAACAAACAGCTAGTTAACATATAGTTAACAAAAACCAACTAGTTAACAAGAAACCAGCTAGTTAACAAACACAGCTAGTTAACAAGAAAACAGCTAGTTAACAAACACAGCTAGTTAACAAGGAAACAGCTAGTTAACAAACAGCTAGTTAACAAGAAACCAGCTAGTTAACAAACACAGGTAGTTAACAAGGAAACAGCTAGTTAACAAACACAGCTAGTTAACAAGAAACCAGCTAGTTAACAAGGAACACGCTAGTTAAAAAACAGCTAGTTAACAAGAAACCAGCTAGTTAACAAACAGCTAGTTAACAGATAGTTAACAAAAACCAACAAGAAACCAGCTAGTTAACAAAAAACAGCTAGTTTACAAGAAACCAGCTAGTTAACAAAAATCAGCTAGTTTACAGTCAGCTAGTTAACAAGAAACCAGCTAGTTAACAAAAAACAGCTAGTTTACAGTCAGCTAGTTAACAAGAAACCAGCTAGTTAACAAAAATCAGCTAGTTAACAAGAAACAAGCTAGTTAACAAACAGCTAGGTAACAATCAGCTAATTAACAATCAAATAGTTAACACGAAACCAGCTAGTTATCAAAAAACAGCTAGTTAACAGTCAGCTAGTTAACAAGAAATCAGCTAGTTAACAAACAGCTAGTTAACAAAAACCTGCTAGTTAAGAAAAAACAGCTTTTTAACAAACTGCTAGTTAAGAAGAAACCCAGCTAGTTATCAGTTAACCAGCTAGTTAAAATGTAGTGGCTCAGTGGTTTCTAGTTAAAGAGATGAAAACATGGAGAACCCTCTCAGCTCAGAGCGTGACTCGATGGAACACAGCTTAGCCATGTTCCTGAGATGAAAGGGAGAGAACCAGAGAACTGACAGGAGCATCCAGAGTCAGAGCTGGGTCAAAGGTCACACCAAGGTTCCTGACACAGGATTTGGTAAATGAAGCAGGTTGACCAGGAGAATCCCTGACTTTAGGAACCAGCTGGTCCAGAGACCAGTTCAGGTCTGTAGAAGGTTTCCAGCATCCAGTTCTAACAGAGTCTAAAGAGGTCTGGAGCAGCTGGAGCTGAGACGTCTCAGAGCTTAGAGGACATGGACAGTAGGAGGTCCTCAGCGTAGAGACGGTAGGAGAAAGATCTCAGGATGAATTGAAGAGGGAGCAGATAGAGGAGGACCAGCAGAGGCTCCAACACAGAACCCTGTGGGACACCGTGGAGGAGGACCTGGACTCAGACAGATATGAGGAGAACCACTGCAGCTCAGATCCTGAAAGGACTACCCATATATATGCTATATACGTGTGTGTGTGTGTGTGCGTGTGTGTGTGAGCCCAGCCTCTGACACACAGATGAATTGCAGCGTGACAGTGCGTCCCGTCTGCGGTGTCGAGCTCGGGGAGCGCTCTGATTTAGATGAATCACTCTTCTCACCTGCAGCTGAATAAAGTCCCTCTGTAGGTTTCTGGGTCTCAGACGCTAACGGTGAAGCGTCCTCCTCCTGCGCTCACACTCACATGACCCAGATACAAACACAACGCAAAGCTGCAAATCATGTCTGCTCTTCTCTTCTAATCAGTCTTCCTCACTGATGCAAAACCACCAGATTCTCTGTAAACCAGCTGCTCTGGGGTCCAGCTCCAGAGATGCTAACGGTGTTAGCTACAAGGATGAGGAGTGGTTCTGACCAGTCCAACCTGTAGAACCAGCTCAGTCCAAATGTTCCTGACGGGTTTTTTCCTCTGACCACCAGGGGGGTGTGTGTGTGTGTGTGTGTATCAGAGTGGTTAGAACATGTTCCTCAGTCCAGAACCTCAGTGGGCCCAGACAGGTGACTACAAACCACCAGCAGGTTCAACAAGTCTCTGAGGGTTCTCCAGGGTTCTTCGTTTCCTATCATGAGCCTCAAGTTGCTTTGGGTCTCTGGAATTTCATTTATTTTGAACACAAGTAAAGAAAACAGAAACCAAAGGAAAAGGAGCAGGTAGAAGTCGAATCCTTATCCTCACGACCCCCTTTCAACTAGTTCCAGCAGTAACTTTATACAAACACCTGAGTCTGCTACCTGATGCTCACCAGACCAGAAAGTTATGGTCCTCCTGCAGGTGGTGGGTCCACAGGTAGATGAGCCCATTTAACTGGTCTGGACTGGGTCTGACTGATGCCCATGAGCCACCAGGCTCACTCATGGGCCCCAGTCTCTGGCCTGGCTTTAGGGTAGGACTCTGGTAACCCTCCAGGCCAGGTACTCTGGTACTTTAGTGTTTTAGTCAAGAAAGGTCCTCAGAACTAGTCTCACCTGTCAGCTGGGACCAAGATGTCATTGGAGACCCTACAGGGTCAAAGTGCCCCGGACAGCGTAGTTCCTGGAATCATTAAGGAACTCAAGACCATCCACGGTGGTAAGGTGGGTCATGGTCTGGTGTCTCCAGTGGGTCAGGACATGGTGTCTCCAGTGGGTCAGGACATGGTGTCTCCAGTGGGTCAGGACATGGTGTCTCCAGTGGGTCAGGACATGGTGTCTCCAGGGGGTCATGGTCTGGTGTCTCCAGTGGGTCAGGACATGGTGTCTCCAGGGGGTCAGGACATGGTGTCTCCAGTGGGTCAGGACATGGTGTCTCCAGGGGGTCAGGACATGGTGTCTCCAGTGGGTCATGGTCTGGTGTCTCTAGTGGGACATGGTGTCTCCAGTGGGTCAGGACATGGCGTCTCCAGTGGGACATGGCGTCTCCAGTGGGACATGGCGTCTCCAGTGGGACATAGTGTCTCCAGTGGGACATGTTGTCCCCAGTGGACTGTGTGAAAAGTGCAGCAGCCTCTAATTACTGCTGCCTTCATCTAATTAGGTGAGTTTTGTTCAGGCAGGAGGCAGACAGCCGGATCAGGGTCCTGATGGATGTCAGGATCACATCACATTAATCAACACCCCCTTCCTGGTCTGCGTGATAAATAGCTCCACTAGAGCCAGGCAGGAACCCCAGAAACCCGCAGAACCAGGACCATTTAGACCCACAGCAGGAACCACAACCACCAGAGCCGCTAGAACCAGAACCAGTAGCTCCAAATTCTGGTCCTGGTTTAGACCCACAGCAAGAACAAGGTCTTGATGGTTCCCATTTCCTCCTACAGGACCCTGATTGGTCTGAAAGCCTCTCAGGAGTTCCTCCAGACCTTTGACCTCTGAGCCCCGACATCAGCTGGTCACTGAATCCTAACAGGTTCTGGTGAAGAACACGGGCCATCAGGACCGATCCCAATAGAACCTGACCTCAAAAAACCTGACCCGTTAGAGCCTGACCCAATACACCCTGAACCATTAGAATCTGAACCAAAAAACAGGTTCTGGTGAAGAACACGGGCCATCAGGACCCATCCCAATAGAACCTGACCTGAAAAAACCTGACCTGTTAGAATGTAACCTGAAAAAACCTGACCTGTTAGAACCTGACCCATTAGAACCTGACCCTTTAGAACCTGAACCATTAGAACCTGAACAATTAGAAAATGACCCAATAGAACCTGACCTGTTATATCCTGACCCATTAGAACCTGACATAAAAAAACCTGACCCAAAAAAGCCTGACCTGTTAGAACCTGACCTCAAAAAACCTGAGCCGAAAAAACCTGACCTGTTAGAACCTGACCCATTAGAATCTGAACCATTAGAACCTGACCCATTAGAACCTGACCCGTTAGAACCTGAACCATTAGAATCGGACCCATTAGAACCTGACCCAAAAAACAGATTCTGGTGAAGAACACGGGCCATCAGGACCCATCCCAATACAACCTGACCCGAAAAAACCTGACCTGTTAGAACCTGACCCATTAGAACCTGAACAATTAGAACCTGAACAATTAGAAAATGATTCATTAGAACCTGAACCATTAGAACCTGACCTGTTATATCCTGACCCATTAGAACCTGACCTCAAAAAACCTGACCCAAAAAAACCTGACCCATTAGAACCTGACCTAAAAAAACCTGACCCGAAAAAACCTGACCTGTTAGAACCTGAACCATTAGGACCTGAACCATTAGAACCTGACCCTTTAGAACCTGACCCCAGAAAACCTGACCTGAAAAAACCTGACCTGTTTAAACCTAACCCAAAAATAGATTCTGGTGAAGAACACGGGCCATCAGTACCCATCCCAATACAACCTGACCCGAAAAAACCTGACCTGTTAGAACGTAACCTGAAAAAACCTGACCTGTTAGAACCTGACCCATTAGAACCTGAACCATTAGAATCTGAACCATTAGAATCTGAACCATTAGAACCTGACCCATTAGAACCTGACCTAAAAAACCCTGACCCAAAAAAACCTGACCTATTAGAACCTGACCCGTTAGAACCTGACCCATTAAAACCTGACCCGTTAGAACCTGAACCATTAGAATCTGACCCATTAGAATCTGAACCATTAGAACCTGACCCATTAGAACCTGACCTAAAAAACCCTGACCCGAAAAAACCTTACCTGTTAGAACCTGACCCTTTAAAACCTGACCCGTTAGAACCTGAACCATTAGAATCTGACCCATTAGAACCTTACCCAAAAAACAGATTCTGGTGAAGAACACGGGCCATCAGGACCCATCCCAATAGAACCTGACCCGAAAAAACCTGACCTGTTAGAACGTAATCTGAAAAAACCTGACCTGTTAGAACCTGACCCATTAGAACCTGACCCATTAGAGCCTGATCCCATTAGAACCTGACCCTTTAGAACCTGAACCATTAGAACCTGAAGAATTAGAAAATGACCCATTAGAACCTGAACCATTAGAACCTGACCTGTTATATCCTGACCCATTAGAACCTGACCTAAAAAAACCTGACCCAAAAAAACCTGACCTGTTAGAACCTGACCCATTAGAACCTGACATAAAAAAACCTGACCCGAAAAAACCTGACCTGTTAGAAACTGACCTGTTAGAACCTGACCTGTTAGAACCTGAACCATTAGGACCTGAACCATTAGAACCTGACCCATTAGAACCTGACCCCAGAAAACCTGACCCGAAAAAACCTGACCTGTTAAAACCTGACCCAAAAAACAAATTCTGGTGAAGAACATGGGCCATCAGTACCCATCCCAATACAACCTGACCCGAAAAAACCTGACCTGTTAGAACCTGACCCATTAGAACCTGAACCATTTGAATCTGAACCATTAGAATCTGAACTATTAGGACCTGACCTAAAAAACCCTGACCCGAAAAAACCTGACCTATTAAAACCTGACCCATTAGAACCTGACCCATTAAAACCTGACCCGTTAGAACCTGAACTATTAGAATCTGAACCATTAGAAACTGAACCATTAGGACCTGACCCAAAAAACCTGACAGATTTTGCTCTAACCTGTTAGAACCTCAACCGTTGGACCCTCACCTGTTGGAACCTGACCTGTTAGAACCTGACCCCAGAAAACCTGACCCGAAAAAACCTGACTTGTTAGAACCTGAACCATTAGAACCTGACCCATTAGAACCTGACCCCAGAAAACCTGACCCGAAAAAACCTGACCTGTTAAAACCTGACCCATTAGAACCTGAACCATTTGAATCTGAACCATTAGAATCTGAACCATTAGGACCTGACCTAAAAAACCCTGACCCGAAAAAACCTGACCTATTAGAACCTGACCCGTTAGAACCTGACCCATTAAAACCTGACCCGTTAGAACCTGAACCATTAGAATCTGAACCATTAGAAACTGAACCATTAGGACCTGACCCAAAAAACCTGACAGATTTTACTCTAACCTGTTAGAACCTCAACCGTTGGACCCTCACCAGTTAGAACCTGACCTGTTAGAACCTGACCCCAGAAAACCTGACCCGAAAAAACCTGACCTGTTAGAACCTGACCTGTTAGAACCTGAACCATTAGAACCTGACCCATTAGAACCTGACCCCAGAAAACCTGACCCGAAAAAACCTGACCTGTTAAAAACTGACCCAAAAAACAAATTCTGGTGAAGAACATGGGCCATCAGTACCCATCCCAATAGAACCTGACCCGAAAAAACCTGACCTATTAGAACCTGACCTGTTAGAACCTGACCCGTTAGAACCTGACCCATTAGAACCTGAACCATTAGAATCTGAAACATTAGAATCTGAACCATTAGAAACTGAACCATTAGGACCTGACCCAAAAAACCTGACAGATTTGACTCTAACCTGTTAGAACCTCAACCGTTGGACCCTCACCTGTTAGAACCTGACCTGTTAGAACCTGACCCCAAAAAACAGATTCTGGTGAAGAACACGGGCCATCAGGACCCATCCCAAAAATACCTGAAATGTTAGAACCTGACCCATTAGAGCCTGAACCATTAGAACCTGACCCAAAAAAACAGATTCTGGTGAAGAACACGGGCCCTCAAGACCCATCCCAATAGAACCTGACCCGAAAAAACCTGACCCATTAGAACCTGAACCATTAGAACCTGAACCATTAGAACTTGACCCATTAGAACCTGAACCATTAGAACCTGAACCATTAGAACCTGACCTATTAGAACCTGACCCATTAGAACCTGAACCATTACAACCTCACCCATTAGAACCTGACCCATTAGAACCTGAACCATTAGAACCTGACCTGTTAGAATCTGAACCATTAGAACCTGAACCATTAGAATCTGAACCATTAGGACCTGACCAAAAAACCTGACAGATTTGACTCTAACCTGTTAGAACCACAACCGTTGGACCCTCACTTGTTAGAACCTGACCTATTAGAACTTGACCCCAAAAAACAGATTCTGGTGAAGAACACGGGCCATCAGGACCCATCCCAATAGAACCTGACCCGAAAAAACCTGACCTGTTAGAACCTGACCCATTAGAACCTGAACCGTTATAATCTGACCCGAAAAAACAGATTCTGGTTAAAGAACATGGGCCATCAGGACCCATCCCAATAGAACCTGACCTGAAAGAACCTGACCCATTAGAACCTGAGCCATTAGAACCTGAACCATTAGAACTTGACCCATTATAACCTGAACCATTAGAACCTGAACCATTAAAACCTGACCCATTAGAACCAGAACCATTACAACCTGACCCATTAGAACCTGACCCATTAGAACCTGAACCATTAGAACCTGACCTGTTAGAATCTGACCCATTAGAACCTGACCCGTTAGAACCTGACCTGTTAGAATCTGACCCATTAGAACCTGACCTGATAGAACCTGACCTGTTAGAACCTGACCCATTAGAACCTGACCCCAAAAAACAGATTCTGGAGAAGAACACGGGCCATCAGGACCCATCCTAATAGAACCTGACCCTTAAAAACCTGATCTGTTAGAACCTGACCCGTTAGAACCTGACCCATTAGAACCTGAACCATTAGAACCTGACCCATTAGAACCTGAACCATTAGAACCTGAACCATTAGAACCTGACCCATTAGAACCTGAACCAATAGAGCCTGACCCATTAGAACCTGACCCATTAGAACCTGACCTGTTGGAATTTGACCCATTAGAACCTGACCTGTTAGAACCTGACCAATTAGAACCTGACCTGTTAGAACCTGACCTGTTAGAACCTGACCAGTTAGAATCTGACCTGTTAGAATCTGACCCGTTAAAACCTGACCTGTTAGAACCTGACCTGTTAGAATCTGACCCGTTAGAATCTGACCCATTAGAACCTGACCTGTTAGAACCTGACCTGTTAGAAGCTGATCCGTTAGAATCTGTCCCGTTAGAACCTGACTTGTTAGAGTCTGACCCGTTAGAACCTGACCTGTTATAACCTGACCTGTTAGAAACTGACCCGTTCGTACCTGACCTGTTAGAATCTGACCTGTTAGAATCTGACCTGTTAGAACCTGACCTGTTAGAATCTGACCTGTTAGAACCTGACCTGTTAGAACCTGACCTGTTAGAACCTGACCTGTTAGAATCTGACCCATTAGAATCTTACCCGTTAGAACCTGACCTGTTAGAATCTGACGCTTTAGGATCTGACCCGTTAGAACCTGACCTGTTAGAATCTGACCCGTTAGAACCTGACCTGTTAGAATCTGACCCGTTAGAACCTGACCTGTTAGAACCTGACCTGTTAGAATTTGACCTGTTAGAATCTGACCTGTTAGAATCTGACCCGTTAGAACCTGACCTGTTAGAACCTGACCTGTCAGAATCTGACCTGTTAGAGCCTTACCCGTTAGAACTTGACCTGTTAGAATCTGACCCATTAGAATTTGACCTGTTAGAATCTGACCTGTTAGAACCTGACCCATTAGAATCTGAACCGTTAGAATCTGACCTGTTAGAACCTGACCTGTTAGAATCTGACCCGTTAGAGCGTGACCCGTTAGAACTTGACCTGTTAGAACCTGACCTGTTAGAACCTGACCTGTTAGAATCTGACACGTTAAAGCCTGACCTGTTAGAACCTGACCTGTTAGAATCTGACCCGTTAGAGCCTGACCCGTTAGAACTTGACCTGTTAGAACCTGACCTGTTAGAATCTGACCTGTTAGAATCTGACACGTTAAAGCCTGACCTGTTAGAACCTGACCTGTTAGAATCTGACCCGTTAGAGCCTGACCCATTAGAACTTGACCTGTTAGAACCTGACCCGTTACAAGCTGACCTGTTTGAACCTGACCTGTTAGAACCTGACCTGTTAGAAGCTGACCTGTTAGAATCTGACACGTTAAAGCCTGACCTGTTAGAACCTGACCTGTTAGAATCTGACCCGTTAGAGCCTGACCCGTTAGAACTTGACCTGTTAGAACCTGACCCGTTACAAGCTGACCTGTTAGAATCTGACACATTAAAGCCTGACCTGTTAGAACCTGACTTGTTAGAACCTGACCTGTTAGAAGCTGACCTGTTAGAATCTGACACGTTAAAGCCTGACCTGTTAGAACCTGACCTGTTAGAACCTGACCTGTTAGAATCTGACCTGTTAGAACCTGACCTGTTAGAACCTGACCTGTTAGAACCCAAACCATCAGGACCTGATCAGTTAGACTTGGTTCTGATGTCTTCTAGTTTGAGTCCTCAGTTTGAACTGTTGACCAATAAAACAGCAGAACCTTCAGAACCACTAGAGACCAGATTCCTGTAGGCTCTGTGAACTAGATCTCTGTACACTAGACCCCTTTAGACCACCTAGACCAGACCTTGTAGACCTCTCTAGATCTTGTAGGACCCTGTAGACCAGACCCTATGGACTTGATTCATGTAGACCCTGTAGACTTTCTGGACCCTGTAGACCTTATAGAACCCCGTAGACCAGACCCAGACCTGGTACCTGTGCAGGCCTTGGGGCTCGTAGTGGTACCGGCCCTCGTGGTGTCGGACCTCGATGGGGATCGGAGTGTGGAATGCTGGGAACAGCTGCTGGAGGCCTGCAGGGGAAAAAAACCACAGAAGAAGAGTTCATCAGGACCAGGTCAGTTTTAATTTGAGTTGTTTTACTGGGTGGGCTTTCTGGTCCTCCAGGTGGGTTCTCCCAGACCTCCTGGTCTTCTGTTTCTCTCTGATCAAAACTCTGATACCTGGACAGATCAGAAGGTCTGATCTCGTTCAGGTGGTTCTGGTGTAACGGGTCCAGTCAGACCCAGAGGAGGGGCCTTCTTGACATTTCAGAACCACCTGAAGAGAGGAGAGGGTCTGGGTGGACCCAGTCGGGCCTGGGTTTGTGCTTTTCCCACTAATCTTCCTGTCTAAACAGCCTAAGCGTGGTGGGACCAGAACCAGCCTGGAGACAGATGTGAGCTGTCAGAGGAAATCCAAACCCTCGTTTGAATCTATTAGTGGAGCGGTGGAGCAGAACCGGCTGCTGAGTCCTGACACCAGGTCCAGATCCTGGCCCTGATTCAGATGAGGAGGAGGAACACCTGAGTCCGGTCTGATGGAGTCGGAGCGTAGCTGTAAACGACTCTCACTTTATTACAGCAGCCCATTTCCATATGCCTGGGGGACCGGCCCGGTCCGGTCCTCCGTGATGAATGGTTCTATTAGCGGTCCAGATTGTTAAAGTGTGATGTGGGGGCGGGGCGGCGCCGCCTCCTGCTGCTGTAAACAGCTTGTTTCTGTGTAACTAACATATTAAACCCGCCATTAGCTCGATGCGCTAACAGGGGGACATAAATAAACAGGTCTCCAGCTGCTGGCGGCGACCTGGTTCAGACCTGGTTCAGACCTGGTATAGACCTGCTGTAAACAGCTTGTTTCTGTGTAACTAACATATTAAACCCGCCATTAGCTCGATGCGCTAACAGGGGGACATAAATAAACAGGTCTCCAGCTGCTGGCGGCGACCTGGTTCAGACCTGGTTCAGACCTGGTATAGACCTGCTGTAAACAGCTTGTTTCTGTGTAACTAACATATTAAACCCGCCATTAGCTCGATGCGCTAACAGGGGGACATAAATAAACAGGTCTCCAGCTGCTGGCGGCGACCTGGTTCAGACCTGGTTCAGACCTGGTATAGACCTGCTGTAAACAGCTTGTTTCTGTGTAACTAACATATTAAACCCGCCATTAGCTCGATGCGCTAACAGGGGGACATAAATAAACAGGTCTCCAGCTGCTGGCGGCGACCTGGTTCAGACCTGGTTCAGAACTGGTACAGACCTGGTTCAGACCTGGTATAGACCTGGTTCAGACCTGGTTCAGACCTGGTATAGACCTGCTGTAAACAGCTTGTTTCTGTGTAACTAACATATTAAACCCGCCATTAGCTCGCTGCGCTAACAGGGGGACATAAATAAACAGGTCTCCAGCTGCTGGCGGCGACCTGGTTCAGACCTGGTACAGACCTGGTTCAGACCTGGTTAAGACCTGGTTCAGACCTGGTTCAGACCTGGTTCAGACCTGCTGTAAACAGCTTGTTTCTGTGTGACTAACATATTAAACCCGCCATTAGCTCGCTGCGCTAACAGGGGGACATAAATAAACAGGTCTCCAGCTGCTGGCGGCGACCTGGTTCAGGCCTGGTTCAGACCTGGTACAGACCTGGTTCAGACCTGGTTCAGGCCTGGTTCAGGCCTGGTTCAGACCTGGTTCAGACCTGGTTCAGACCTGGTTCAGACCTGGTTCATGCCTGGTTCAGACCTGGTACAGACCTGGTTCAGGCCTGGTTCAGACCTGGTACAGACCTGGTTCAGACCTGGTTCAGGCCTGGTACAGACCTGGTTCAGGCCTGGTTCAGACCTGGTACAGACCTGGTTCAGACCTGGTTCAGGCCTGGTTCAGACCTGGTTCAGACCTGGTTCAGACCTGGTTCAGACCTGGTATAGACCTGGTACAGACCTGGTAAAGACCTGCTGTAAACAGCTTGTTTCTGTGTAACTAACATATTAAACCTGCCATTAGCTCGCTGCGCTAACAGGGGGACATAAATAAACAGGTCTCCAGCTGCTGGCGGCGACCTGGTTCAGGCCTGGTTCAGACCTGGTTCAGACCTGGTTCAGACCTGGTTCAGACCTGGTATAGACCTGGTTCAGACCTGGTACAGACCTGGTTCAGACCTGGTTCAGACCTGCTTCAGACCTGGTACAGACCTGGTTCAGACCTGCTGTAAACAGCTTGTTTCTGTGTAACTAACATATTAAACCCGCCATTAGCTCGCTGCGCTAACAGGGGGACATAAATAAACAGGTCTCCAGCTGCTGGCGGCGACCTGGTTCAGGCCTGGTTCAGACCTGGTTCAGACCTGGTACAGACCTGGTTCAGACCTGCTGTAAACAGCTTGTTTCTGTGTAACTAACATATTAAACCCGCCATTAGCTCGCTGCGCTAACAGGGGGACATAAATAAACAGGTCTCCAGCTGCTGGCGGCGACCTGGTTCAGGCCTGGTTCAGACCTGGTTAAGGCCTGGTTCAGACCTGGTTCAGGCCTGGTTCAGACCTGGTTCAGGCCTGGTACAGACCTGGTTCAGACCTGGTTCAGACCTGGTACAGACCTGGTTCAGACCTGCTGTAAACAGCTTGTTTCTGTGTAACTAACATATTAAACCCGCCATTAGCTCGCTGCGCTAACAGGGGGACATAAATTAACAGGTCTCCAGCTGCTGGCGGCAACCTGGTTATGGCCTGGTTCAGACCTGGTTCAGACCTGGTACAGACCTGGTTCAGACCTGGTATAGACCTGGTTCAGACCTGGTTCAGACCTGGTACAGACCTGGTTCAGACCTGTTATAGACCTGGTTCAGACCTGGTTCAGACCTGGTACAGAGCTGGTTCAGACCTGGTTCAGACCTGGTTCAGACCTGGTATAGACCTGGTTCAGACCTGGTTCAGACCTGGTAAAGAGCTGGTTCAGACCTGGTACAGACCTGGTTCAGACCTGGTTCAGACCTGGTACAGAGCTGGTTCAGACCTGGTACAGACCTGGTTCAGACCTGGTTCAGACCTGGTATAGACCTGCTGTAAACAGCTTGTTTCTGTGTAACTAACATATTAAACCCGCCATTAGCTCGCTGCGCTAACAGGGGGACATAAATAAAGAGGTCTCCAGCTGCTGGCGGCGACCTGGTTCAGGCCTGGTTCAGACCTGGTACAGACCTGGTTCAGGCCTGGTTGAGGCCTGGTTCAGACCTGGTTCAGGCCTGGTTCAGACCTGGTTCAGGCTTGGTACAGACCTGGTTCAGACCTGGTTCAGACCTGGTTCAGACCTGGTTCAGACCTGGTTCAGACCTGGTACAGACCTGGTTCAGACCTGGTTCAGGCCTGGTTCAGGCCTGGTTCAGACCTGGTTCAGACATGGTACAGACCTGGTACAGACCCACTCAGACCTGGTTCAGACCTGGTTCAGACCTGGTTCAGACCTGGTACAGACCTGGTTAAGGCCTGGTTCAGACCTGGTACAGACCTGGTTCAGACCTGGTTCAGACCTGGTTCAGGCCTGGTTCAGACCTGGTTCAGACCTGGTTCAGACCTGGTTCAGACCTGGTTCAGACCTGGTACAGACCTGGTTCAGACCTGCTGTAAACAGCTTGTTTCTGTGTAACTAACATATTAAACCCGCCATTAGCTCGCTGCGCTAACAGGGGGACATAAATAAACAGGTCTTCAGCTGCTGGCGGCGACCTGGTTCAGACCTGGTTCAGACCTGGTACAGACCTGGTACAGACCTGGTTCAGACCTGGTTCAGGCCTTGTTAAGGCCTGGTTCAGACCTGGTTCAGACCTGGTACAGACCTGGTACAGACCCACTACAGACCTGGAACAGACCTGGTTCAGACCTGGTTCAGACCTGGTTCAGACCTGGTACAGACCTGGTTCAGACCTGGTTCAGGCCTGGTTAAGGCCTGGTTCAGACCTGGTACAGACCTGGTTCAGACCTGGTTCAGACCTGGTTCAGGCCTGGTAAAGGCCTGGTTCAGACCTGGTACAGACCTGGTACAGACCTGGTTCAGACCTGGTTCAGGCCTGGTACAGGCCTGATTCAGACCTGGTTCAGACCTGGTACAGACCTGGTTCAGACCTGGTTCAGGCCTGGTTCAGACCTGGTTCAGGCCTGGTACAGACCTGGTTCAGACCTGAAACAGACCTGGTACAGACCTGGTTCAGACCTGGTACAGACCTGGTTCAGACCTGGTACAGACCTGGTTCAGACCTGGTACAGACCTGGTTCAGACCTGGTTCAGACCTGGTTCAGACCTGGTTCAGACCTGGTTCAGGCCTGGTTCAGACCTGGTACAGACCTGGTTCAGACCTGGTTCAGACCTGGTTCAGACCTGGTTCAGACCTGGTTCAGACCTGGTTCAGACCTGGTACAGACCTGGTTCAGACCTGGTTCAGACCTGGTTCAGACCTGGTACAGACCTGGTTCAGACCTCTTTCAGACCTGGTTCAGACCTGGTACAGACCTGGTTAAGGCCTGGTTCAGACCTGGTACAGACCTGGTACAGACCTGGTTCAGACCTGGTACAGACCTGGTTCA